>JAUEJL010118905.1:0-11991 GCA_032274825.1 Drosophyllum lusitanicum | reverse complement strand
CTTCAAACGAACAATTGGGCGATGACTTTGTTTTGATTCTTCCATTGGCTTCATGGTATTGTTTAGGAAGTTAGTATCTACTATTATGTCGTTGAACATTCACGGTAGTTTGTTACAAGTTAGAAAATTCAAGACGGTTTCTTGTAGCTATTACCGAATTCAAAACTTGTTTGGTTTGTATAGTTTTATGTATTTTTAATTGCAATGGTTTATTTTGTTTAGTGATAATTGTTTTTTAGTTAATTGGGTTAGTTTTTGTTTGTAAATATAAACAAGAAATATGGAAATTAATTGTTTAAAAATTTTATTTTTTTTAAGTATTCAGACCCGGTTTTTTAGTTTAAAAACCGGGGTAGAAAGTGTGTTTCATACCTCCGGCAATGGTGTTTTAATAGCGGTTAAAGATATATAGCCCCGGCTTTTTAACCAGGGTTGATTACCTACATTTAGTCCCCCCCCCCTCAACCCCCTCTCAAAACCGGGGTTAAGTGTCCTAAACAACCGGGGCTAAATGTTGTTTTTGTAGTAGTGTAAAAAGATAATACACCAAAAATTATGTGTAGTCATTAATATACAGAATATTGTATATATTATAAAATATATTTTAAAATTTGATTACTTAATATAATAGATTATTTAAGTTTTAATATTAATTTTATAATTACAATGTATAATACATAATTTATAAAAATCCATAATAAATTTAATACTAAAAAAATCTATAATAAATTTAATATTAATAATTTTCAAAAAGCGTGAGAATCCGTATATAAAATTTTTGTAACAGTTTATAGTTTTATAAATATTTCGCATAATGTTTTAGTATAATAAGTCAAAGTATTAAAATAATTGACCTATTATATTTAAATTCGAAATTTATTTACATTAGTTTGATGTTTAGAAGTTAAAATTGATACTTCATTTTTAAATAAATAGATGGTTAAGATTGTATAATCAAAATTAATTTTTTAAATAAATATATGGTTAAGATTGTATAATCAAAATTAATTTGTTAAATTAAAGGCTAGAATCGTACAATAAGTTTTATCTCAATTAGTCTTTTATTTAGATTAGAAGATTAAATAAATGGAGATGAATATTAGAGAGTATCTTACGATCTTTTCTTTCTTCCTTATCCTCTAACCAAGCCGCCGGTATCTTTGTATCTCTTTATATAATGGAAGATCATAGTTCAAAGTAGTCATGTCGATATAAAATTAAGTAAATTGAAAAAGGATAATCAGATAACAACGTGGCTCTGATACCATGTGTTGTAAAATAAATATATCTCGGACCGCGTAAAAAACGAAATACAAATAAATAATAGAAATAAACACCAAGATTTAACATGAAAAATGTTGCGGGAAAAAATCACAGCCACAACCGATGCATCAGTATATGAGGAGGTGAACACAGATTTAACCTAAAACTGCGAATAAAAAACTAGAAAAGCTATGAAGGAAATCTTAGTGTTTGACTCAAATTCTTTATTGATTTGGTTTCTATTTTTAATATATATGTATATATACATACATATTAAAAAAGACCTAATGTCATAAGGATTTGAAACTTTAATAGGTGGAATATGGGTCGGGCTTATTTGTGTAAAATCGGATCACAAGCAACACAGACTCATCGAGTTATAAGGCGCTAGAGGGGTCGACCCGAGAATTGAACACAAGACTTCTATTCGTTAAGACTGTAAATGGCCTAAACAAACTCAACTACACACCTGGAAGCTAGAAATGACGATATTGTTGGGATTGACTACCACAAAGTGAAATTAAAACAACCACGGTCAACAAATACGTTAACGGAAAATCAAACGCAAAGACGACTATGACAAACGGGTTTGGCTCCTCAAGCTTCCTCCCCAAACGAAAAGCTTCACTAAAAACTTGGATTACAAGATGGAGATGCTCAACTCTCAACACTATTAAATACTCTCACAAGTTTTTCTCTCTATTTTTTTCACTCTAGAACTATGAAGATCCTAACATCTATTTATAAGGAAAAACATAACCCTAATTTGATGCAAAATCACATTCCTTAAAACTTCTATCTAGAAAATAAATTTTATCTTCTATTAATTTGGGTAGAAACCAAATTAATCAAATCAATTAAGAATTTAAATCAAACACTAATAAATCCTCCCTTGACTCAAATTCCCAAATATTTCATCAACATTTGAGAAACATACTTTTTTTCTCAAATTTCTTCTTTTCTTTGTCTTCTCCAAAGAAGTCCTCCATATTAAAGACTTCTCTTCCAAGTAATAAATGTTCTTCGAATTTTTCCTTTGGCGAAGAACAGGTCTATCTCATTTGTATTCTTTGCAAGAATATGTTTTTCTAACATAACGGAACCCACACGAAGTTAGTACTCAAAGTGAAAGTATATTCTTAGTTGCATCCAGAACAAACATCACATTTAAAGTGGTCTTCGAACTTCGGTCATGAAGCTTGAAGCATATGTTACCGACACCTTCAGGCTTCTTACTTTGTTTGTTACCAACTTTGATCCCACATAAGTGTTTATTTCTATTAAATGTGTTAAACATATCCCGTCCCGATCATTGAAAATGTGTGTCGAAGCACCAGATCTAACACCCACTTTGGTTTTTCATTTTTTAAAATTCAACCGGTTGAAGTTTTTGCCAACATAAACTCTTCATGACAATTTGCAACTACATTTTCCTCAACATCATCAACATTCTTTTCCCCCTTCGAATATCGTAAAATCTTCACGAAAATAAGGACAGCAAACTAGCATATGACCTTTCTCCCCACAATAGTAGCATTCAACTTTACTCATGTCTCAATCTCCTCTTGTTTGAGACTTTGAACGCCCCATTGAAGTAGCACGGTTGATGTTTTGTCCACTTTCAGCAACTAATATTTTCTCCCCGTTCGAGAAATTATCATTCCTCGTCAATATTTCATTACCACACGGCGCCTTAATCACATCTCCATGCATCAAAGCGGTCCTCCTAGTCAACATAGTCTATACAAAAAGTTTTGTAGGATTTGGGCAATGATGACCACATCAACAAAGCTTGTTCTTCATCTTTCATAACCACATCCACATTTTTTATCTTGGGAGCAAGTGTCAACTTGATTGTACTCGAGACCGTCTTCTACATTGTTCCATTCATCATTTTTCATCTTATATGGTTTTGTCTTCTGTGAAGCTTCATTGATACCTTGTTGTACCAGCACATCGTTTAATACCTTGTGGTTTTGGCATCAACTTTGACTTTAAATAACTCTTTCATGAGATCTCCAATCAACGATACCGCTTTGTTGGGATTGACTACAACAAAGTGAATCAAAACAACTATTGTCAACAAATACGTAAATAGAAATCAAACAAAAGCTCAATGATTAATGGGTTCGGCTCCTCAAAGCTACTCCCTAAACGAAAAACTTAGATTAAAAGATGGGGACGCTCAACTCTCAACAATATTGAATACTCTCACAAGTTTCTCTCTCCATTTTTTCGCTCTAAAACTATAAAGATCCTAACCTCTATTTATAAGGAAAAACATATCCCTAATTTGATACAAAATTAAATTCCTCAAAAGACAAAACTACTAATAGGAAAATAAATCTTATCTTATATTAATTACGAATTTGAGTCAAACACTAATAGATATGTGATATGGTGTTACTTAACATTTAGAGCTTTATTTAGTATTCAAGATTCAAGATGTCACACTAAAGACTCTTATTGTCTTCGATTAGAAAGTGACGGCAAGAAACTTTTTGACTAGTGTATGTAATCTTCGTATGTTTGTGTGGCTGCGATCGGGTGTAGGAATATAATATAATTGCAATAATAATAGAGATGGGGAATTAAAATGGTCCCCGATTCGTTGAAATGAGGGAAGAAAACACAAGAAAATAATAGAGTTGTCTACTTGTCTCGTTATGTAGGATATATGGGTGGGTTTGTGGGGACTCCAAAACTCATATTTCGACTCCCAAATGACTCATAACAGTTGGACAATTGATACTATTCCTTAATGTAAAAAAAAATGTATATAAATATATATTTATAAATGGAAGGATTGTGTGGTCTAGTACCCTATATGTTAATATTGTTAAACTTGAAGAACTTAAGATGACTTTAAGAAAGATAAGGAAGTGTATATAACTAAAAATTAGGGCATATTAGGGGGTGTTTGTTTTAGCTTATTTAAGGCTTATTTTCTGAGCTTATTTTAGTTTTTTCCAGCTTATTTTCAGACTTTTGAGCTTATTATGAGTTAGAAGAAGAAAATAAGCCGGACTTACAAAAAATAAGCCAGAAAAAATGAGCTTATGAAAAATAAGCCCGAAAAAAAAGCCCTTCATAAGCTAAAACAAACACCCCCTTAATCAAGGTGAGGAACAGTAGCCTCATTTTATTACTCTGTGTGTGTGTGTGTTTTTACTATGTGAACGGGAGAAGATAGAGGAAGGGGTCGGTGGTTTCAAGGCAAGCGAACTGAGTTTCGACGGGAACTATTCAGGTATGGACTTCCGATGCCTCAACAATTGTTTTACTTCAATTTTAGCAAAATTAAATTGATGGGTTCAAGGGATGATTTTGGGCCGATAATGAGTTGTTCAAGAATATATATATTGGGTACTAGACCACACAATCCTTCCATTTATAAATATATATTTATATACATTTTTTTTACATTAAGGAATAGTATCAATTGTCCAACTGTTATGAGTCATTTGGGAGTCGAAACGATGCACCGAAGCCTGACTTTCACCTCACATAAAACGATGAAACATGGAAGAAAATGAAATTCATTATTACGGATCCATTCTAATAAGGAAAGACAACTAATGCTCGGAGAAATTGGTAATTTGATTGATGTTAAATGTTGTTTTTGGGAGCGGTCGCCGATCGGGAGTTCCATGGAGCCGAAACCTTGCAACCAATAATACACTTTTATAACTTAACTAGATTAAATGCTCATCTGGTACACGGTTTGGTTTAAAAAAATGGTAAATATTAATAATCAATAAAAAAGATATTTAATAATGATAAAACACGAAAAATTTAAAAATTTAAAAAATGATGAAAGACGGCGTTAACACGGAGACCAGCAGTAGAAGCTTTGACACGAGTCGATTATTATTATTACAATTATAAGAAAATATATGATTAAAAAATTATTTATTGTACGTCAGTATAAAATTTAATATATATATATATAATCATATAACTTCAAAAATTAATTTACCATAATAAATGAGGTTATATTAGATTAAAATATAATTTATATAAAAATAATTAATTTGATTCGTTATTTTAGTAGGATTAGATTTAAAATATAAATAAGTAAACAACTTTGACTTATATATAAAAATCAAAATCAAATTTTAATTTCAATATTAATGAATGGTTGAGATTTAAATTGATCAAAAGGAACGGATAGGATTATCTAATAAAAATGATTTAAATTAGTCTTTTATTTATATTTAAAGATAAAAGCATGATTGAATTATAAAGCTCGACTCATTGGGTGTCGTGAACCTAACACAATTCAGATTTATCAAATATGGGATTTATTATTAAGTTAGGTTGAAGGAGCTGGAATTAAATGAGTTGGCAGATTTGTAATGTTCTTAAAGGAAATTGAAAACTACAAAAACATCAAGGCAGGAGTGAAGGGTTGAGTCCCTTTGGAGATTCCCTAATTGAAACTTTTGGGTTGAAAACCTTGAATTGAAAACTTTTGAATTGAAACATTTGAATTGATAACTATGTCTTAGAGTAAATTATTAAGTGTAACTTAGAAGAATTTTTAGGTGAGTTTACGACCCTAGTAGAGAACCGATACTATGGTAACATGATATGTAGACAGTCACCGATAGACGTGTATTATCGGACAATTTTTAAACCATTCTCGCTTATTTAAGTTGCAAACAGGTGAGTACTCCTACTTATATTCTAACTCAGTGTCAACTATATATGAGTATGTGTAAGTAACTATTTGTTTACACCAATCATACGAGATTGCTTATAAGATTGAAGCCTCGGTATCGGGTATTTAAGAACGTTTGCCACAACCACGGGTATGAAGAGACCGCTCGTATACGACGGGTATGATGATACCGACTACTTCAGTAGCGGGTATGATTTAAATGATAAGTGATAGTTATGTGCATGACATGTGAATGTGTTTATGTGAACTGGTGTAGTATGTAACTAATGTACTCGTTAAGTTTTGCGCTTATTATTGTTGTTTGTTTGACTCTTGTTTCGGGAGATGACCATGGCGGGGCTCCGGCATATCAGTGATGGCTCATTGTTAAAGTGTTTCCGCTAAATATTTTTACATTCTTACTTAGATTATTTTGAATTGATATCAGAGATATGGTTCGGAAGGATTTAGATTTAACCATAGTAATATTAATCGAATACCTTAAAAGTATCTACTATTTGATATGAGACGATCTTATGATTTAAATTTATTAGCATTAAAAAAAATTTAGGCATTATAGTTAATTTAAAATTTTATGATAACATCTTATAATATAGATAAAACACTAACTAAATAAATTTAGAGTTAATTACATAAATGGTTCATGTGGTTGTTGCTGAATTTCATTTTTAGTTCAATAACTTTAAAAATTACGAAAATAGTCATTGTGGTTGTCACTTTGTTTCAGTTTTAGTCCTTTAGACTAACCGCCGTTGACTTTGACCGTTAGTCAAATAATATTTTAGTATTTTCTTACTTTATCCTTGATACCAAACAATCTTTATCTATTATTATTGTTTCCAAACATGTTCATTTAAAGGTTAACTTTGTTACCAAACACAAATTTTCTATTCCCTTCTTATCAGTTATCACTCACTTCCTCTCTCTCATCTCCATCTTCTCTCCGTCTCTGGTTCTCTCTCTCTAAGATCTGGTGGTAGATCTTGCTATCACCGCCAGATATGAAAGTTAACTACAACCACCGCTGTCCGTCGCTAACCTGGTGTCATAGAGCACCACCGCTGCCCGCCGCTCACCCGGTGTCATAAGCACTTCCGTCATCATCTTGCATTCCGTTTGTCGCTCATCGGACGCCACCACCATCTCTCTGTAAGACCGGAAGAACACACCATGATCGTTCTCAAATTCAAATCTGGAAGACACAAGTCGATTTTGTTTAGTAATCCTTCTCTCTTTAGCAGATCTGGAATAACACAAGTTTTTTTTAAATAAAGTTGGAAGAACACCTATTTGTTTTTTATGGAAGAAACACACCATGGTTCTAGAATACTAGATGGAAACATCGACTCATGAAGGACGACGTGCATAGAGGTTTCTTGTGTGGAGCAAAAGAGAGAATTAAAAATCGAGATGTTAGGCCACAGTAGGGTGAAACCTTTATAGGTGCTAATGTCCATCTGTAACAAACTGTAAGTAGACTAATTTGATTCTTGCAAATGCTAGGGGAGATAATCTTGTATGTTTCGTTTAGAAGATAATAAATTTGAGTTGCTTTTCAAAAAAAGAACATCATCATAGAACACTTCTGATTCATTTGGGTTTAGCTTTTCTAATTTGGGTTATAATGTGTGAATTTTTCTGCTTTTTGTTCTAGTACAGACACATACTGAAAACCTATCTTTGATTTTCTTTTTTCATCATCTGTTTTTGACATATTCGATTGTTTACAAACCAATTAAAATCCTGATTTTGTTTAATAAATAATTAAAATTTTAATTTGATTTACAAGAACAATTAAAATCTTAATCGTATACTTTATTTTTGTAAATAATACATATAATATAATTACATGTAACTAGAAAATTAAATAAGAATAAAAGGGTGGGAAGAGGTAGGAGATTGTTTCGAAACAAGGATAAGAATTGAAATCAAAAAGATTATAATACCCTTTGTTAGCATAAAAGACTAAAATTGAAAAGAATTGAAAATCACTATGACTATTTTTGTAGTTTTTAAAGTTAAAGAACTAAAAGCAAAATCCAGCGACAACCACAGGGACCATTTATGTAATTAACTTATAAATTTATTAGGGCAAAGTACGCTAAAATAAAACAAACTATGTCCAAATCACTATTGTATACAAACAACTTTATTTTGTATCTAAAAATACAACCAATTTTTCAAAAGCCGTCATTGTATGCAATTTAACTGTGATAGCATGTAACTATCCGATTTTTCTTCTTTTTACTATCCGATTTTTCTTCTTTTTTCTTTTAATTTTTATTTTTTTCTGGAAAACATTATTACCATCTTCATCACCATTATACTATTTGTTCATCTGAGAAATCTTGCATAGTATCTTATCACCACCATACTATCTGCTCATACTAGAAATCTCGTTTCTTTTATCTTCATCATTGAACTCGCGATTTCATAACCATCCTTGAACACTTCAATTTTTGGATTACGATCTCATATCAGATAAGTGCACATTTCATGGTTGAACACTTCGATTTTAGATCTCTGACCACTTAGAACACTTCAATTTCAAATCCATTTGGGGTTCTTGAAACAAGAAATGATTTACGGTTCGAGAAACGATTTGGAGAAACCCATTTACGGTTTGAGAAACAATTTGGGGTTCTTGAAACAATAAATGATTTATGGTTTGAGAAACGATTTGGAGTTCGAAAAATGATTAGATTTTCTGGTTCTTGATGAAATCGAGCTGCAATCCAAACCCGTTTCCTTTGTTGAAACTGAACACTACAATCACAGTATATTGTTCATCGCAGTTAATGGATTTGGGGAAGAGTTTGATTTTTTTTTCTTGTGCAATCGTAGCTTCTTGATTTTTGTGCAATCCCAGCTTCTTGATTTTCTTGTTGAAATGGAACGTTTTCTAGTCAAAAGATAATAGTTTAAGTTCGTTTCTTGTTCAATCACAATTTCATGTTTTTTTCTTTTGCAATAGCATGGACTATTTTGATTTTGTTTCTTGTTCAATCTTTTGATCTTGTTTACGTTAAGATTTAGAATTTGTTTGATTGACGTTGATGAAGAACCTTGAAGAACACCATTGATTTTGATGAAGAACATCATTGATTTTGATGAAGAACACCATCAAGATATGAATATGCAAATTATAAAAAAATCTAAGAAAAAAAACAGATGACCTGATAATCAGGTTACCACTTTTATACAACGAATCAAAAAATGGAACTTTGTTGTATTTTTAGGTACAAAATAAAGTTGGTTGTATACATTGGCAATTTAGACATAGTTTATTGTATTTTCGCGCACTTTGCCCAATTTATTAATGCTAGTGTGATACATGGGTTTGTTTAAAAAATGAAAAATATTAAACATTATTAAAAAAAGTATTACTAATTATAAAACATTAAATAAATTAGCGTTTAACAAATTGTGACAAATGACGTCAATATTCAGACCAACGGTGGAAGTGTCGATGCGAGGGGAGGGCATGCATGATGGCAGAAACATATTATGATACAAAGAGAAGTGATTGTATTTTTTGTACAAACTATCAATCATTATTTTTATAATTAAAAACAATAAGATTAGATATTTATTGGTTATAACTAAAAATAATTAAGAGATTATAAGATATTTTAAAATGATAACACTAAGAATTTGGTTAAACATAATGTTTTGAAAAGTTATAAAGAAAAAATATGATATTTGTAAATTAAGGTGGACAAATACGGTACTTTAAGGTTTAAGAAGGGGGCATATATAACATTGTCTATAATAATTTTATTTAAATTAAAGAACTTTGAATCTGAAAAGTCAAAATCAAATTAAAATTTTAATTTAAATGGACGGTTAAGATTTAATTTTATCAAAACGAACGGATAGGATCATATAATAGAAATGACTCAAGTTAGTATTTATATATATACTATATTAGATGTCTAAGTGATATATACACGACTTAAATTTTAAAAAATGATAGATATTAAGAATTAATAAAAATTATAAAATAATTATAAAATAAGAAAGAAATGTGAATTTTAAAAAATAGTGATGGACAACATTGACAACCAGACTAGCGGTGAAAGCGTCGACACAAAGTTGAGGATAGACGTGATAACAGATTCGTGATATCATGATACGAAAAATACATAATTGTATTTCTTTGTTCAAACCATGGATGATTATTGTTAAAATTATGACAATAAGGTCATGCATTTATCAGTTATAATTAAAAAGAATTTAAAATGATTATAAAATAGTTTAAAGGAAAAAATTAAAAATTTGATTAAATATGATATTCTAAAATGTAATAAAGGTTAAATATGTTATTTTTAAATTTGGGTGTGCAAATATGATATTTTAAATTATAAGAAAGACACATAAGAAACTCCTTCTAAGAGCATGCGTAAAGCCTTACCCGAGCCCCTTCGGGTTCATTTGGGTAAGGCCGGCTTCTTCGGGAGCACCCCTACGGGGGTTTCAGGTTGCTTTCAAAAATTTTCACTTCGGCTCCGCCAACCCGATGGAACCTGCAGCCTTTTTGTTTTTTTTTCTTTTTTTCTTTTTGGTTTTTTAGTGAGAGTGAGGAGAGAGAAAAATATTTGGTTGTTTGGGTTGATTTGGGAAGGGTTATACTTGGGTTTTGGGTTGATTTGGGTTGAAAGAAAAAAGTAAAAAAAGCTGATATGACGCTGATGTGACATTTGGGTTGGTTTGAGTATTTGAGAAGCTATACAGAAGGCCTTATAGAGGCTTAGAGCTACGCAAATAGGCTAGAGCCTAAAAGAGCCTATAGCTTGAAGCCTTGAATCAACATAATAGTTTGGTCCAGTCTTATCAACTCAATATTGACCAAACTATCTCAAACTAATACCACTCAAATCCAACACCTTATTAGTAAAAATAAGATACACATATTTGAAAGATATGTTAAAAAGCTTCAAAAGTTACCACCACCGCCACCCTTCCTTCTCCGGCCGTCGGTATTAGAGATGAGATCGGTTCAAAAACCGGACCGGACTGAAAATCGTAATCTATCAAAAACAAGGACCGACGACAGAACCGACTGGGCCCGGTCTGGTTTGGTCGGGTTCGTCGGTTTTTTGGTCTATTAGTTGTATTATACACTATACCAAACAAAACCGGACCGACACCTGAAATATATAAAAAAAACAAGGACCAAAGACCAGACCAACAGGCCTGGTCCTATTTGGTCCGGTTAATTGGTTTTTTCGACCCATCGGCTGCATGCTCACCCTTCGTCGGCATAGGCCGGTAGTCCGAAGGACCTCTCCTTCTCCCACTGTTTCTCTTTATCTTTTGATGTCCAAGGTTTCAAGTCCGTTCGAGCGTCTCAAACTTTTTGGTCGTTTCATGGGTTATAGTTCGTTTCCATTAGAGGTTTTTCGACCGTTTCAAGGCCGCCGATCAAGGTTCAAGGTGTTCCGGTTGTTTGGGTCTCCGTTCAAGGTGTTTCGCCAGTTCTAGGTCATTTCCATTCAAGGTTCAAGTTCATTTTGATTCGAGGTTCAATCTCATTTCCGTTTGAAGTTTTCTGGCCGGCTGTTTCGAGGCTGGCGTTTGAGGTCTCAAGATGTTCCGGTCGTTTGGGGTTTCCGTTCGAGATCTGCCTCCGTTCCATGTTCTTTCCGGCCGTTCAAGGTTTCGAGACTGCCATTCCAGGTACTATATGTCGTTCGAGGTTTCGTGAGGGTTGTAGATTGAGGTTTACGTCCTAGTTCGTGGTTGGGTCTACATGTTGTCTGTCAAGGGTTCCAGGTTCTGGAGGTTCGTGTTTTTGGTTTAGAAGGCTTGCCACATGTTTCGATCTCATTGTTACTTGATAATTAAACATACTAATTAATTCAGTAGGCCGGTGAATAGTTAATGAAATTGACAAATAAAAACAATGAAAGTTACTTGACAAATTAGAGATATTTGTTTTGTATCCATAAGAAAGGAATTTGGGTGAGAATACACGTGCACATTCACGTTAATTTCTAAAATGAATGTGAGTTCAAATTTTACTATAGAGAGAAAAGTCATTA
>JAUEJL010118894.1:0-11992 GCA_032274825.1 Drosophyllum lusitanicum | reverse complement strand
ACCCCCCCCCCCCCCCCCCCGCGGGAAATCAAATTGGTCCGAACTCGAGAGTTTTGGGGGAAGTTTAATTTGAAAATGATGATGTTATTGATAATATGTACATATATTGGCTTCTTATTGGTAGAAAATGACAAACCCTAATAGTACATTTAAATTTAATCTAATTAGGAGGGGTTGGATGCAAATTGTGAGGAGGTTGTATGAGATATGTGAGGGGGTTTTGTGAAAATTGTTGAACAAGACAAAGTTGTTGTTGTTCAAGTCTGCCCTTTTAAGGTCATTGACTAGGCAGTTGAACCTGGTGTAGGTCTGGGTAAGACTTTCACCTTTATGCGCAAAGAAGAACTCATATTCACGATTGAGAAGTAGCTTTTTGTTCTCCTTGACTTCCTCTGTGCCTTCATAGGCCACGGTCAAGGTATCTATCATATCTTTTGCAGAAACACAATTAAGAACTTGATGATAGATTTCATTTGAAAGAGCAGAAACAATAGCAAATCTAGCTTTAACATCAAGGTTTACCAGTCTCTTGTCTTCATCAGACCATTAGTGGATAGGTTTGGCTCTCACCCTATCAGCAGAGGCCAGAGGGTTGATCATCAGACTCAGCAGTGACATTGAGGATAGATACAGGGACATAAGGACCATCCCTAACAATGTCTAACATTTGAACATCTTAAGTTGATAAAAAAAGAAGAGCTCTACTTTTCCACATGGAAAAGTTCTTTGCATCAAACATAGGACACCTTGTGAGGGACCCAGTGTTTTGTAGGCTTGCTGAAACAGATGTTGAGGCCATTTGGTAAGGGGTAGAAGCAGTTGTAGAGTAAGTAAAACAGATCAATATATTGATTATCTAACTTGTTCTGATACAGTTGTTAGTCCTAGATTGGATACACAACAACAAATGTTTGTAGAAGAGGGATTGAATACAAACTTAAGCTTTTTAAAACTAAACGCACACACTTATAATTTTAATATAATTCTTATTGAAATGAATCAAGAATTACATGTATAAGGAAGCTGAAATTCCTAATACAATAAAAGGTGGCAACTAAAATGTCTAACACATAGACAAGATTCTCATGAACAAATAATGTTCAAGAGGTCAAACACATGGACAAGTTTTCCACACTAAATGCAAACTCTAAAACTTGCTTTTGCTTAAAAGCTTTAAGCTTGTTCTTGAGGGTAGATTATACAATGAGTGTAATTGTTGTGTCTTACATGTTGAGAATGCAAGAATATATATAGAAGCTTTTTGGCCTGTAGACTTGAAGGAGTAAATGAGGATAACGTGGTAAGAGAAAATAATTTTATAATCATAAAGTTAGTGGGTGAAAGTATCATTACTTTAATCAAGTGTTTGAATAAAGTAATAGCACTTTTCTGAAAAAGGTAACCCACTAGCAATATAATAATAATAATATCTTCCACACCTTTTGTCTTGTAAGTTTGGACTTCCTTTTAATGATTGTTCTTTTATCAATCATTTAAGCTTCTTCTGATTTGACTTTACCAAAGATGTAGTTGCAGACCATACTTTGACGTTTGACAAATCTTCAAGATCCTTTCTTCAAAGATACCTTTATCCTTTTCCAGAGGACAAAGATCTATCTTTTTTGTCTCACTTGATGAAACAAAAAGTGCAATTACTTTTACAATAAAGGATCTAAGGCATAATAGAACAACACATATTCTGCCTTTTACATATAGGAGTTACATTACAAAAATAGAAATTCTGATGAATAGTTAGGGCTAGAATCATGACTCAACCGATCAAAGTATACTAAACTGACAAAGATGTTTTACTTAGCCTAAGTGTTGATTGCTTAGTAATGCTCAACTGATCAAAGTAGTGTTCAGCTGATCAAAACATTGCACAACTGATCAACTATTAGCTGACAGAAGTATAAGCTGATCAACCTAGTTGATCAGTTGTTCAAAGTAGTTCAACCGATTATTCAGAGTGATGAGTTTATCAAAATAATACTAAGTGTTTTGAAAGAGATTACTTAGCTGATGACTTTCAGAAGTTCAGCTGATCAAACTAATTGCTCAGCTGATCCTTGAACTTGCTCAGCTAATGGGTGTATTAGTTGCAGCTGATGGTCTTCTACATATGTCTTTTTTTTCAACTGATCTCAGATGTTGTCTCTCTGATGCTCTGTACTTGGAAAGTTTTCGGCTGATATTCTATACTTATTAACTTCTTAGTAAGAATTTAAACAACACATGTTTAAATTTATTCTAAATCTAACTGAAGGTCTATGTATTTCAATAGACAGGTTTGATTATTAGGTTGAAATAGTTATCTCCCCAACACATCTATAAACTATATCTCTACATAATTATTGGGTAATGAAACAACCGTCATGTTAGTAGGTTTTATAACTGCTCTTATAACTTGAAATTTTATATAAAGATTTTATTTGTCTAAGTTTTCTTATTTTTTAACTATTTACTTTGTACATAAAATTAAGGTTATTATTACATTGATATTTGAATTGAATGTTATCATGTGTTTTCAGTTATGTTTAATTAAATAATAAATTATACTTAAGCAATTTACATATGTATAAACAGAATCTGTTCTATTTTAGAGTCTTAGTTTTTTTTATCTAATTTGAGTATACTTAGATTGATTGCGTCATTGGGTTTCCGAAATAGTGTAAAAAGAAGTGCTTCAAATCATTATGTCATTGTTATTAATTTTTTAATGAATTTAGTTTACAATACTAAAGATTTAAATATATAAATGGTTAATAAAAATGTATGTTGAGCACTTGATATCATAACATCTATAATAATATTATGGTTGTGCTTTTACAATGTGAGGACAGAGCTCCATCACGAGAAACACATTAATACTATTCTAGCAATTGATATCATAACATCAACAATAATATTATGATTATGCTTTTACAATGTGGGGACATAGCTCAATCACGAGAAACACATTAATATTATTCTAAAAACTTTTAGACGTGTAATATAATTTTATATTTTAAAAAGAATGTATAAAAAGTATTAAATATATAAGTTTTATTTACGTACCCGAGCAATGCACTGATATAACACTAGTTCATGAAGGAGTGGGAAGGAATTTAAATTCCTTCAAATGAAGGAAAGTTTAGGTGCAAATGATTCCAATTTCATCCATTAAATGGTGAACCAAACACAATATTCCATGAAATTGGATTTCAATTTTCCCTAATTCCAGAATTCACCCCTTATGAGTTTTATGACTAACTTTTGATTCCTAATCAACCAATCAGATTATCTTTGTTGATATATAGTAATCTTATTCTGCATATTTAACCTAGCAACCAATCACCCCTGAAATCGTAGACAAAATATAGAGGTGTGTCAAACCAATACCAAATCATGTTAAACATAACCGAACCAAAACAGAAGTTGATTGTGTGATGAAACAGGCTCGTGTTAAAGGATCCTAGCACGAGCGTCAAAGAAATAGGTAACCAAGCAATAAGACTTAAGGTAGTGGCTTAGGATCCGATTCGATTTATGAAATAGGTTTTCAAATTGACTTTCGAATCTTTAAAATTTTCCCCACTTGACTTGAAATTTTCTATGTGATATTGATTCTTTCCGATTAATTTGAAATTTTGATGTAAAATTGATCTAGATCAAAATCAATTTGAATGACCCTAAACTCTGACACCCTTCAAGTTGTTTCTTATTAAACGACAAGATGATACTTGATCTAACGCAAAATCAACTTGAATGGCCCTAAACTCTTCAAGTTGTTTATTATTAAACGGCAAGATGATACTATTGTCTTCTAAACTTATAAGTTATTGTTATGTTCTGATTTCTATTTGTAAACATTTTTAGTATGTTAATTGTTTGTCTCATTTATTTAATTAAGATATGTTGAAATAGGTTTTTTTTCTAAAGTTAATTTGCGATTTGGATCAAAATTTATACATTTGTATAATTAGGTTTAATCGAATTCGAAGCTTCAAATTAGAGTAGGGTTTATAAGCATGAATTCGAATTAACACTTGGTTTTCAAATTTAGCGAACAACATGTCAACCCGAATAAACCTAAATTGAAGAAATCGATTAATTCGAAAAAATCGACACGATGAACACTCCTACCTAGGGCTGTAAATGAATCATACGAACACGAACGGGGCTTGTTCGTGTTCTTTTGTTTAACTTTTGCCGAACAAATAATTGTACACGAACGGATAAACGAACGTATTTCTGTGTTCGTGTTTGTTCGTTTAACCTTGGCCGAACAAATAAACGATCACGAACGATTAAACGAACGAGTTTTTGTGTTGGACTATTTAAAAGATTGGTTTGTTTGTGCACTTTTTTGTTTGTTCATTTAAATGATAAAGGAAGGAATACACACTATAATACAAATACAACATTATAAAACACAAATAAACACTATATATATAAACGAACGGATAACCGAATTTTCACGAACATAAATGAACAAATGTGAGCTTTGTTTGTGTTCATTGGTTTAATTAAACAAATGAAATCTTGTTCATGTTCGTTCGTTTATTAAGCAAACAAATATAAATGAACTTCCCGCTGAATGATTTCACGAACGGTTCAAGAATGTTAGGTTCGTTTATAGCCCTACCTCTACCCCACCAGCACTGCCACCCCACCCCATCACCATCCTATCGCCACCATCACCCCCACGTACTGCCACTCACTTACCACCACTGTCCTATCACCACCGCCACCGCCACCACCCATTGTTTCTTAGTCACATAGGAATGGAATGGATCATTACGTACGTAATGTGATTCTTTTTGTTTTAACAATTTCATTCCTTGGAGGATGGGTATTTTTTTCTCATTCTTTGAAGGAATGAAATGAAATGCTACAATTTAATATTTTTTTCTTAAATTTTTTACTAAAATTTATTTAATTCCATTCTAATGTTTATTTCTCTCTATGAAACATTATAAAGTAATGATTCATTTCACTCCGATAATCGATGAAATAGTAATGACTCATTTCATTACCTCCTTAGTACCATTCTTTTAACTATTTCGTTTCTTAGTCATTATTTTCTCTCTAACCAACCAACCAACCAAAGCTTTATCCCATTTTCTCATATCAACTTCCCCTTCCCATTAGAATTTTAGAATGACAATTTCTTAGTTTGTCTTTCATCATTAAATATTTTTGTCCTATCTAATAATTAAAAGACAGAGTCCTCTATCTGTATTAATATTCCGCTGCTCTATTTCAGTCCATTTTAAAATAAGTATCCACTTTTAACAAAAAGATTGTTATTAATCGCTAATTTTCGTATTTTACCTTTTTACTATCATTATATCCTTTACAAGCTAATGAAGTATTAAATGTAAGGCTAAAAATAACGTTTTTACTAATTAAACATTGCATTAATTGTATTGTCTTAAACTTAAACTTAGTAATTTTAATTTTGAATCAGGAGTAATATACACAAGTCTGATCTCATTTTGTGGGTGTTCTATTTTTGTTTAGGAACATAAGCCGCAGGTTATGGTGATAGGTACGTGGGTGGTGCGGTGGTGGTTGGTGATGGTGATGGCGGTCTCGGTTTCGGTGGTGGTGATGGGTGGGTGATTTGAGAAATGTGAGAGAGATCAAGCAATTGAGTTCCTTTGGAATATGTATAATTTCTTTGTAAAACAGAAGCATTTATCAAATGGGGGGGGGGTGTCATGGAATTAATTAGAGGGAAGCATATCATAGAATCTTCGATTCCAATTCCGGTCAATTTTGACGAACTAAAAGGGACCTAATTAAGTTGTAGAGATAGTTGTTCATGTTTTCTGTGAACTCGTATAAATGTTGCTGCCATACTACTAAATGTTTCTAAATAAACATTCATCAAGCACCTAAGTTGTGTGAGGGTAACACATGATTCTATGAGAGCTTATACAAAATTACCTGCATTACCACAAGATACGCTAATAAGACTTTTATCAAACTACTTATAGGCATTCAGCAAATTATAATTATCCATTTAAATTAACAAGTAGGGATTAAACATTGGTAATTCAAAAAAGAGACAATGATCAAGCATGAGAAGTGAACCAAAAAGCTTACCAGGAATATGCATCAATTCTAGTGGAACACTGATTTGATGAACATACAACCGTTTCATCCGTCTTTAACGTCAGGGTCTGGACGTATTATTATGTTGTGGCGACAGGGAACGCCTCCAAGAAAATAAGGGATCTAGGTGTAGGGTGAGAAAAGCTGACTCAGGGTCTGGACATATTATTATGTCACTCCCCCATCCTTATGTCATATCTGTGTCTGTAACTCAAGGATGCTTTTCATGGAATTTTCGACAAAGCTAGCTGAGTTCATTATTTAATATTGAAATCATAAGGTACTTGGTCCTCTATATGGTCTAAAATTATTAGAAGCTTAATTATGTGATCAAATTACGCTGTATTATTAATTTCTCAGTCACTTTTATATGTGCAACTGAGCATCTTCCGTTGCCACTGCAAGATCGAACCTATTTCATGTGGTTTATTAATATAACTTGAAGCCTAAAGTAAGTCCAACAGTATATATAGTTATTGATAATATTGAAAAGTCGAACTTGATGATCAAACTCTTATTATAAAGAAATTCGACACCTTTTAGCCTCCCAATTTTATGTTTGATATTAAACTTTAACCTTTATTAGTTTCGTATATATGCTGAATGCAAATCATGCATGCAGGTCCCATCTAGTTGACTGACTAATTGGAAAGAGAACGTACTCCTATTTAAATTAGACTGAAAAGTTAGGGTTTATGGGGCTCATCGTTCCCTTGAGCCGGTCAAATCCGTGACTCTTAAATCCACTGCTCCTGTAGCAATGCAGGAGCATCCCACATTGGTAAGGCAAGAGGGATTTTTCCTCTTTATAAGGAGGGGGATCTTACTCCTACCATTTGACACGTTTTAAAGCCGTGAGGGGCAACCCAAAACGAACAATATCGTTAGTCGGTTCCCTGGTTACGATCCTAACACAAGTCTTTTTTAGTAGTTGAAACGCTTACATTCCACCACACCATCGTATCGGTTTTTCACTCTTATCTTTCGGTCTACTACTTAGTTTCATAATTAATAATCATTTCTTAGTTTTACTATATCTATTCCCTGCACCACCATATCATTTCTTACCACGTCAATTTTTGAGACCATCTTATTTATTAATTTTACATTTAATAATACTCTATAAAATATATATAAAAAATCTACCGAATTTAAATCTACTACCTACCGAATTTAATCCACGACCTTTATATCTCTTCCCTACAATTTACTATATCTATTCCCTGCAAAATTCCTATTAATTTCCCATTGAAATCCATCACATATTTATCCTTCTAGATAGGAAAAAGGAAAAAAAAAGAAAGAATTCTCACCACATTACTGCATGCTCGACGGCGGTTTCCACGAAGAGTAGTAACAACGGCGCTATGAAATGGAGGAGGGCTGCCACCATGCCACCAATCATCACCACTCACGCCAATTTGATAGTCACTCCGTATACTCTTAGAAGTGAGACGGCAGTCTTCTAAGATCATCAAGGAATTGAAAGAGAAATTTAATCTTGGTTGTATAGACAACAAAAATCTTGTCAAATTAAGGAAGAAGTACTTTTATAGCCTTTTTAATACCCTAAAAGAGCCTATAAGTTGTGACGAAAAGGGAAGCTAGTCGATCAAAGAACTAGCGCAATGTTAGTATGTTACTACTCCCTTCTCTTACCTTCTTCTTTCTAGTGCTAAGAACTTGTAGTTCATTAGACAGTATAGCTGTTTATCAAAACATCACTAATGGCGAGACCATTGTTTCAGGAAATAAGAGATTCGAGATGGGTTTCTTTAACCCAGGAAGTTCCAAAAACAGGTACCTGGGGATATGGTTTAGAAACACATCACCTCATACAGTTGTATGGGTTGCTAACAGGGAAACTCCAGTTACTAATACCTCGGGCACCGTGAAACTGGACCGCCAGGGGGTGCTGTCGCTTGTCAATGGTGATGGCATAGTCATTTGGTCATCCAACTCATCTGCATCAGGGACAAACAACGTCAATTACATTGCACGTCTCTTGGATAGTGGGAATCTGGTAATTAAGGATGAAAATAGTAGTGTCATCTGGCAAAGTTTTGATTACCCCGGAGATACCTTCTTATCGGAAATAAAATTCGGCAAGGACCTTATAACAGGTAGAGAAATATACCTGACATCATGGAAGAGTGCAGATGATCCATCACCAGGTGAATATACAGTCAGGTATTTGATGTTAAAGGGTAAATATCCGCAATTGTATATTAGGAAAAGTTCTGTTATCGAATCAAGAGTTGGGCCGTATAATGGCATTGAGTTTGCTGGTCAGCCAAGCTACAAACCTAACCCAGTTTATGTATACAAATCTGACATGGTTATTACTCAGAAAGAGATGTATTTAAAGTATACTTACACTAGCACTGCATTTGCATTAAGAATCATAGCAACCCCTGATGGAAAGCTTGAGATCTGGCATTTAAATATGCGCAACCAAGAATGGATGCAAGAACTCTCCTTACCCCTGGATAACTGTGACAGTTATGGGTTATGTGGCCCATATGGAAGCTGTAGTCTTGCCTCTTATCCTAACTGCGGGTGTTTGAAAGGGTTTGAACTAAAAAACCCACAAGAACTGAGTCCTGATAATTGGACTAGTGGATGTCAACGGAGTACGAGGTTAGACTGTGGGCCAGGGGAGGGGTTTCTGAAGTATTCGAGCATGAAATTGCCAGACACACAGAATGCCATGTTTAATAGAAGCATGAGCCTCCAGGAATGTAAGGTAGCTTGCAAGAATAATTGCTCATGCACTGCTTACGCAAATCCAAACATCACTGCAGGTGCAGTTGGATGCTTGTTATGGTTTGGAGATTTAATTGACGTCCAAGTTTACCCACAAAACGGGCAAGATCTATATGTTAGACTGGCGGCCTCCGAGTTATTAGGTAACACATATATATATGTTAGCTAATTATAATGTTTGATTTCATTATGTTAATCAAAGTTTTAAACCTAAACATTTAATTTCGATTTTTATTAGGCTAAACTAACAGGGCTAATTGTTATGGTTTTCTCTTAAATTTGACAATATTTTGTTTGTTGAATCTTATATTATCTTATAGATCTCCATTCCAGCATCCACAGAAAGAAAGGACTTATTATTGAAGTTACTTTGTCAATATTGTCTGGGTTGACTATGTTGGGCCTGATATTGGCACTCTATACTTGGAGTAAGAGAAGAAGGAGATCAGATGCAGAAAGAAAAGGTGAGTGAAATTTATCTAAATTGCAACTTATGTATCTACATGATATCCATACGAATAAAGCGAATATCTAAAAATTAAATTTGGAAATTAATTTTTTGTCTGAACTTCATATTCTCAAGGTAGAGCAGCAAAATTCCTTGATAAAGACCACAATGGTAGCAGTAAGAAAGAAGACATTGAGCTCCCAGTTTTCAGCTTATCAAGAATTTCAAGGGCAACAAATAACTTTTCTAGTGACAACAAGCTGGGTGAAGGTGGGTTTGGTCCAGTTTACAAGGTAATGCTTATCAAGTGGATATTCTTGTCAATCTCCCAAAAAAATAAAAATAGGAAAAGACAAGTTCATTACATTCTAGCCTTAGATTCTGGTCAAACTGCATGAAAATAAATGTCTGAAATATTAACTGCCATCAAAATTCCGTTCAATATACAAATGATCCAGGGTGTGCTTGAAGAAGGACAAGAGATTGCTGTAAAGCGGCTCTCGAAGTCTTCTAGACAAGGAATTGACGAGTTTGAGAACGAAATTATCTGCATTGCAAAACTCCAGCACCGAAATCTTGTGAAGCTGTTAGGATACTGCATTCAAGGGGATGAGACGCTGTTGATCTATGAGTACATGCGTAACAAAAGCCTGGACTGGTTTATATTTGGTTTGGTTCTCTTTCAATTTCAAAAAGTTAATGTATAGAAGAAAATCAACACAATTTATTTATCTTTTTGCATATTGTGCAGATGATTTAAAGAAGTCATTACTAGACTGGCCACAACGCTTCCGCATTATTAATGGGATTGCGAGAGGTCTTCTTTATCTGCACCAAGATTCGCGCCTTAGAGTTGTCCATAGGGATTTGAAAGCAGGCAACATTTTGCTTGATCATGAGATGAATCCAAAGATATCTGACTTTGGGCTGGCTAGAATGTTTAAAGGACATGAAAGTGAAGCAAATACAAAGAGAGTAGTGGGAACTTTGTGAGAATCCTTCAACTTTGCATTCTTTTCGGTACATTTTGCATTTGTATTTTGCCTATTTGATTCTGATGGTCTTATTTCTACTCAGGGGTTACATATCTCCGGAGTATGCAGTTAATGGTCTATTCTCATTAAAATCAGATATTTTTAGCTTTGGAGTTTTGGTGCTGGAGATTGTGAGCGGGAAGAAAAATAGAGGTTTTGTTAATGAAAACCACCACGATAATCTTCTTGGACATGTAAGTGTGTTTTATATGATCGCTAATATATGGAAGAATAGAAATATTTGTGTTAATTTGTTACTTGGATTGATTTAGGCCTGGAGACTTTACAAAGAAGGCAAGTCGCTTGATCTAGTTGACACATCTGTAGGTAATTCATTCACTATATCTGAAGTGACGCGATCCATACAAGTTGGTTTATTATGTGTGCAACAACTAGCAGAAGATAGACCTACGACACCATCTGTGGTGTCTATGTTGGGTGGAGAAGGTTCAATGCCTTCTCCTAAACAGCCTGGCTTTTTCATTCAGGGAAGCGAAAGCAGCTCCACCTCAATCCTCCCTTTACCATCATCCCTTAATGGAGTAACCTTAAGTCAATTAGAAGAAGGTAGATAACAATGCAAATGGAAAATGATCGAGTAACGTGGAACGTACGTACGTATGTACATCTTCGTATATATCTCTTTAATTTGTTGTGTACGTGTTTGTAACTAAATTAAAACTACAAAATTAGTAGTATATTTTGAATTTTGCATATCTTATGATGCATCTATATATATGTTGTATGGGATGAAATATATGAATGCAATAATAAGTCATGTAGAAGTTTAATTAATTAAGCCGTTAAAGGTGTTGGGCCTGGTGGTTTGGTCAGTTGGTAAAATATTGGCTGGGCTGTTCAGTGTTCACTATATCACATTGGTTTATTTGTAGTGTTCAACCAGTGGCCGATGAACATACTGAATTGCTTTGATTTACTCGTCGATCTTATTCGACCTTAATTATATATTCGAAACAAAAATATAATTAAGCTAGCTAGCCGCCTGTTATATGATCTGATCGATCACATGAACTGATTTATGATCTTATTTTGAAATCTAACGAGTATTTTATAATTAAGCAAATGAAAATATATGATGCATGAATCCTATCTAGCTAGCTACTGACTCCAAAATCATATCAACTTACTAACAATCGAACTCATCAATTAATTAATTAATTGCGCTAGCTAGTTAATTAATTAATTGGTATATTACAATAATTTTTTCTTTTTACGGCTCTTAAATCTACCCTAATTTGTTCATAACACGACTCGAACTTATGACATTTTTGGTCAATGATCAATAACCACACCAAAGCATCTAAATGTTTACTACTGTGCTATAACACAAGTGGTTGTATTACAATAAGTCAATAACAATAAGTGATCGAGTTCTCCAAATCGTATCAGGTTACAATATTAGTCGTTAATTTAAAGTGAATTTTCCACTACGTACGTACCAAACTATAATTAAGTATGTATTAAAAGGTGCTCCAAGATAATTAAATAAATTCATGAGATGGAGAGCGTGAGAGAATTGAGTGTGAGTGGGTGATGACATTGAAGGAGGGGGGATTTGATGGCTCAGATTGGTTCTCACGATACTCGCAATAAAAACGGTTCTCAAATGATCTTTTCAATA
>JAUEJL010118883.1:0-11992 GCA_032274825.1 Drosophyllum lusitanicum | reverse complement strand
TATATAAACTGTAATTTTTATGTTGAGAAATCATTATTGTAAATTTAATTTGCTATTAAAAAGAGTGTTATATAACAAAGTGAAAGTTATATTCCTTGTCAAATAAATATACATGTTACCGACATATTTTAGTATATATGCAATTTATCCGTTAATTTAAAGTGTTTCAACACATGACATCACTCACATATATCCAATACCCTCCACCATTTCATCCCTTCTCGTCTTGTCTTTTCAAACATATTTTGAAATAAAAAATGATATATTCTCCGTTATTTCTTTCTATTTAATCCCCCTACTCATCACAAGATTATATATGAAATTTACTAATTCACTTTTTCCATATTCTTCATTGATTTTAACACTGGTATTAATCTTGAGAGTAGAAGGAAATATCACATCTCTTTTGAAATAGATAAATAAAGATAAATTTTATATGTAAAGACAGACTTTAAATTTTTTGTGATAGATATAATATTGCGACTAGCGGTTGGAGCACAATCTTAACATATTACATCAATTAATTACACTTTTCAGTACAAATGTCACACTTACATTATATCGCATGTGATCAATTTTGACATATAAGAGGTCTAAATAGTCATACACATATGTGTCTATTGTTGAGTAATATGTCACATCGGACAGAAAGTAACTTTGTAATGAGCTTAATAAGGTCTTGAGCTACTATACTCATAACCAATTGATTTTGTGTTGGAACCCCACAATCTTACATGGTATCAGAGCAAGGTTCACCGTGGTTGGTCAAAAGCTACACGGACTCCACGTAATCCATAAATATCCACGTGTTAGACGCGAAAAAAAAGAACGCCACACGTGAGGGGGCGTTGAGTAATGTTTCATATCGGGCGGAAAGTAACTTTGTAATGTGCTTAATAAGGTTCTGGGCTAATCCGCTAATAACCAATTAGTTTTATGTTAGAACTCCACAATCTTACATCTATTTGGACCCACTCCTAAGTCTGAACTAACCCCGTCATATGATGTATATAAGTGTCTGATATGTAAATGTAAAAAGGTATAAACAGTAGCACCCAGAAAATAAGGTAATACTATTTAAACATCATTTTTCTCAAATATCAGACATATCACATTAATCAATTACAGCTTTTAATACTAATTATACACTCACGTCATGGTCAATTAAATTTTTAAATAGTTAAAACAAAAAAAACCCAAAAATAAACTGCTTTCATGAAAAGTGGAGAGAGACAGGAATCACTGATTCACAGGATCAGGTAGGGTGGATAACATGAAAATGACAGGTCTACGGGGCCTCGCGTAGGGTCGCCCTCACCCGATTCCCTTCTTCTCTTTTTTTTTCTAAACAGCCATTTTGCTGCTGCCATCTTTCTTAGTTCTTACCCTCATCCCCAATTCTTTTAAATTACATCTACCCCTCTTTTCTACTTTACTTACCCAATGAGTCCCTTCATTTATTCAATTGACTATTAACCACCCCTACAAACTTCACCATCTTTCTTTTTTTATTTAAGAAAAGTGTAAATTTTTTTTAATTCTTTGACAATAAAAAAAATTCAGTAACTAGTCACTAGTGTATGTGTTTATAGCCTATGGTGTGATTGTGTGAAATTTGGTATGGCTATACAATATATGAATAGTGGACATAGCCTTAGGGTTTCTTGGCTACTATGTTATTTTATATAAATTCAGTCATAAAAGCTATGTTAACCTATTTTTATATATCACTTTAAATTTAAACATCTAATACCTCTTGGCCAAATTTTCATTTAAACCTTAATTATGAAAAAGACTATAGAGGGATTAAAATGTTATTTTATAAAATAAAATAAAAATCTATGTTTGACAAGTAACTAGGTTTTAACTTACACACTCTTCGCATCAAGATTATATTATTCTTTAGGTCAATGTTTGATTTAGATCACATGTGTTTATTTCTTATATAAAAAACGACCAAAAAATGGTTTCTTTATCACATAGTTTTTTTTTCTTTAGATTTATGTTATTCACTTCAATTAACTCCTAGGTAACAAAGTGATTTAGAGACGTGTCAGGTCTCAACATCAACCTATCCAAAAATAAACTCTTTGGGGTGAGGGTTCAGGATTCAAAAGTGTCAAGGATTGCAACTAAGCTAAAATGCAGATTTGATATGCTACATTTTGTGTACTCAGGACTGCCTAGTGAAAATATGGCCAAAAAAAACCTTGGGAGGCAATAATGGATAAATTTTCACCATAGGAGGAAGGTTTATATTAACCAAAGTTCTCCTATCTGCTCTTCCTCTTTACTTTTTTTTTTATTGTTCAAAGTGCCAGAAGAGATTGTTAGTTTCAGATTGAGTATGTAATAATAAATGTTTGTAGAAAGAGGATTGAATAAAAACTTAAGCTTTTTAAATAAAATACGCACACTAATACTTTTAATATAATTCTTATTGATATGAATCAAGAATTACATGTATGAGAAAATGGAATTTTCAAATATAATAAAAGGTGGCAACTAAAGTGTCTAACACATAAACAAGTTTTTCTAAAACAACTAATGTTTAAGAGGTCCTACACATACATAAGTTTTTTTACACAATTGCTAACTCTAAAAACTTGCTCTTGCTTAAAAGCTTAAAGCTTATTCTTTGAAAGAGAGTTTTTTGTGAGTGTAGTTCCGGTGTATATGCATGTTGAGAATGCATATCTTTTTATAAAAGTCTTGGCAGCAAGTTGGAAATTGGGGAACCAAGTAATATAATAAAGATAATATTAATTATAAGAGCAAGTGAGTGAAAATTAATATTACTTTATTCGAGAATAAAATAACTTTACTTTTCGTGTAAAGTTATTACTTTATTAATGTATCCAAGTTATCATGTTTTGCTATTGTATGTATCAAACTTTAAAAGTTTTTATTGTGTGTATCAAACTTTTAATTTGTTGCTATTATATGTATTTTGGTTACATAAAAAAGTAAAAAACTTACAAGTTTGGTACATACAAAATAAAGTTTAATAGAAACAATAACGACAAATTAAAAGTTTGATACACACAATAGAAATTTTTAAAGTTTGATACATAAAATAGCAAAACATAACAACTTGGATACATTGGTGAACAAAACCCTAAAAATAAATAATAAAAAATAATTCTTCTGGTATAATTAAAAGACTAATATGCATAAAATTTATTGCAATATCCTAGCCACTTATTAAAAAATAAATTTAATCACTTAGTCATTTAATCAAAATTGCAATTCTAATTTTTAACTTTTGTTTGTTTTGTTATTTTGAATTCATATAGTCAGACTTTAAATCAATTTGGTAGATAAAATATAACTAAAAACAAATTACTTAAAATTTTAAAATTAAAAATAATTTATCTTACTTAATCATGGCATGAGAAATTTGTAACATAATGCACATGTATTAGTGACTTACAATGTAATTAAATTAAATTCTCTGATAATAATTAGTGTTTAGTTCACTAAAATGTATCCAAGTTATCACGTTTTGTTATTGTTTGTATCAAACTTTAAAAGTTTCTATTGTGTGTATCAAAATTTTAATTTGTTGCTATTGTATGTATTTTGGTTACTTAAAAGAGTAAAAACGTTACAAGTTTAGTACATACAATAGAAAGTTTAAATGTTTAATACACACAATAGTGACAAATTAAAAGTTCGATACACACAATAGAAATATTTTAAGTCCAATACATACAATAGCAAACATTACAACTTGGATACATTTTGGTGAACTAATAATTAATAAGCAAAAACGATAAGATTTTCGTTTTGGTAGCTAACCAACAAAATTATATAACATTGATCTAAAAATAAGTGAAGAGGTATATATAAGAATTAAAGACTTTCATATAATATGATATCTTCTAATATTATCAAAAGACTAAACTTCATCGATATAATTATAGAATCCTATCATTTCATTTAGTCAAAATTAACATTTTTTTAATGAAAAATTCTAACAATTCATTTGGTCAAAATTGAGACTCAATTTTGATTTTAAATCAATATAATTTGCATTACTTTTAAATTTAAAGTAACAAATATTCATATTAAATACAACCTTTTAAAAAAAATATTCAAATTTAATATGTTGTAATTATCCACCGTCAAAGTTGAAGATTTTCAATGCTCACGAATATATTAACAAAAAAGTGACTAAATAAATCTAAGAATGATTATACTTCATTAATTTAATCCACCAAATAATAATGAAGTGTCTTTTAATATTAATAAAAGCTTAAAATCTACCAATTTAATTAGAGAATTTTAAAATTTTGCTAGTAAAAACTTACTCATTCCTTAATTAACTATCTGTGTATTTATACGGGTATCTAAACTAGTTTAAAAATAATCAAATAATATTCTTCCGAACAAATGCAGATATACTTTCATGTTTATTCATTTATTTAAAGACACCAAATCAGTTATTTTAACAGGTAACAGTTACTAAGATAACACGACTCGTTTTTTATGTGCATGTTACTACATTTCCTCTCCCATTACCATGATAAAGTAAGAAACCCTTCTAACAACTTAATCTCGACTCCACAGCCTCCACCGCATGCATAACTTCCTTTGATATATACGTGCTTAGGAGATTGTCGGCCATGTCGGCATGGGAACTATTTCCAAGTAGAATTTTATAATTAAGATCTAGTCTCCTTTAATTTAGTTATATCATGTTGCTTCAAGAAAAAAAAATTGAAAATCGTTCCAAACTTTGTATTTTTGTTAGAAATTTGCTATTTTAAGTTATTGACTAGCGGATTCAGGGGATGAAGATGGCCCTCTACCTACATCTCGAATTTGTTTTTATCGTTTTTCTTAGGGGTGTAAACGAGTCGAATCGAGCTCGAGCTCGACAGGACTCGAGCTCAACTCGAAAACTTTATGTTAAGCACGAGTTTTGCTCGATAGCTCGACAAGCTATCATAGTTGAAGCTTGAGTTTGGTTGGACAAGGTATATTATTAGCTTGAGCTCGGCTCGAAAAGCTCGAAAAATATTAAAAAAGTAAATTCAAAAATCAAATTAATTAAATATAGATAAATTTCGAAATTAATATTTTTTAGTAATTATTTTTTATAAATAGTACATATAGAATGTGAATTTGTTTCAATAAGTACATATTTTTAATATATTTTAATATTAGGCCCTCTGTATAAATATCACACATATAGATATACATATATTATACAAAACTCGAAAACCTAAATAAGAACTCGAGTCGAGCTTTTTGAAACTCGAGCTTGATTTGTTATATAATTCAAACTTGTTTTTTAGACTCGAACTTGAGCTTGAGCTCGATAAAGTTTGACTTAAACAAACCGAGCTCGAGCTCAAGCTCGAATTATTAGATAAAAGGTTGATATATGTATTACTCTCCTTGTACACTAATGATACACTTGCATTTTACCTCAATGCTCGGATCATAAATATCTTAGCAACGGGAAAGGAATGATACATGTCGGTGGACCCACAAGCTAGCAGCGTATCTATCATCTGCCCGGCTCCTGTCCCTTTCGTATTAATCTTGAGCCGTCGGATCAAGCAATGGCATTTAGGTTTTGTACATAGGATACATCCCTCAAATCAGCAGACATGTCAGGATCACAGCCGTCCACGTGGCAAAGGAACAACCCTATTACTGGTAAACCACATCGTAGGTTCATCAGAGGAATCTGGTTGGCTAGTTTTCAACGGGTTAAAATCGTAATTAGATTCTCTTGTTATGTGTTAAAAAGTAAATGTTGTTTTTACCACGCGGAACCCAATTTTTAATTGCAATCCACTCCCTTTTGTGTGATGAAATTGCTTTATGGGTCCTAAAGTTATTCTCTTGTGTCGTATTGTATGGTGGATTTCTCGATCCACGTTTTGTCATAGAAGAATTTGCTTCTTCAACCAAGGAAAAAAATATTATTATTATTACTTATTATTTAAGTCTATTAACTTGGAATTAAAAAAAAACATGCTTTTTTGTATCATAAAGAGTGGTGAAGTTGAGTAAAGTTATATCTCAAATATATAACTTAATTTTTTTAACACTTTTGTGAATTTTAATGATAAGATATAACATAAATTAATAACAATAAATGAAAAGTATATTATCTTTTGAATAATCGTTGTTAATATGAAAATAATAATTACTAAAGATAAATGAGATTATAATCTAGTATAAGATAACCAAACCCGATTGTAGACATAGGGTTTCCCATTAGGTTGTCGCTCAAGGAGGATGATTGAGGGAAGAAACGCGGCGGAGGCCAACCACGGTTCAGTAGAGGTGGCGGCGGCGGCGTGGAGAGGCACACATGTAACAAAAGGAGAGAAAAAGAAGATACACAGAACTTTAATGCTTTGATACTATGTAAAATGATGAAATCCTCTAATGTATTTTATATTATAATGATGACTATTTATAAAGTAAAAGGTTACAAAGGAAACTCTTATACCATAATTTTATTCATGTCTAATAACAATAGATATAAAATTTTACAATATGTTTTTCTAAATAAATTCTATAAATAAAACACGTTATATTTAGGCTCGAGTTATAGTTCAATCGTATTTCTACAATTGGTAGACCATATATGTTTTAATTAATTATTTAATATACAACTCGAGTTATAGCAACTTATGATTAACTGCGTTTAGGACTTTTAATTAATTATTTAATATAGTCAAATGTGACAATAATTAGGACTTTTAATTAAACAATGAAATAAGTCAATAACCGTATGGAAACAAGTATTTGTTTTAGAAAATTGGAGGGGCTTCCAACTTCCAAGTGAAACTACAAACAAATAAGGTTGCATTATGTAACTTTCCCAAAGAAGAGGGTAAAAATTGAAAATAGACAAGTACAACAGGAAGGGGAGAAGTGGTGACAAATAAGCAAAGGAAACTCAAACTATAGCTTGGTAACGAGAAAAAAGTTGGTTGGAGTGTGAGAAAGAAGAAAACATATGCATACATACAACATATATGTATACACACACACAAAATCAATATCTGTGTTCTCATCTCTAGCGAAGATTTGATCGTCAGTCGAGAAAGATTCCGGCGACTACTTTCAATCTTCTCGTGAATATATATACATATATAGGAACAGTAAAAGACGTTTCACCTGAATTCAATTGGAACAGCTAAACAGCTTTGCAGATTATGATCCCACGCTTATGTTCTAGGGTTTCGGTATTCTTATTTTATGCGTTTTTAAAGTTTGATAGACTTTCTATAATCAATAGTCTCCTTATTCAATCGAGTTTGAAGAAAAAAAGAGACGTGATATTGTTTGCTTTGGTACCAGTTTGAGATCTGACTGGTTTGTTGCTTGCATTGTTAAAATTTTGTATTTCTACCTTTTATTGGATGTCATAATCGTCACTGGTTTTACATTTGTTTTTGTTCGATCAGCTATAACAATTTCGCCGAGTTTTTGAGTTGATAAATGCTTGTTTTGTGGAATCTGCAATAACGCTATTTCATATTCGCATTTGGGAATTTTGAGAAATTGAGTAAAATGTTTATGCTTAATTTTTAGGTTGTTTGGTTTTGGGGTTTTTCTCACCTCTATCAAGGAAGTTCCAGATCTGCATTTTTTTCCTGATTCATATCACTTCTTATGTTGAAAATCTGAATTTTGCCTGAGTTTTTTTGGGAAACTAGATATAATGAGTTATAGATAGTTTCATGACGTATTAAACTATGCATTATACTGCAGGATGCTTTCTATATGTATTAATGGTGGTCAGTTAAGCATTGGTTCCTGTGAAGTCTACTGCTGAGTTTCAACCATTCTGCACCTGGCTAAAATGTCAGGTAATTAAGTTGCACAATTTATTGATGGGGAACATTATTTACTAACTTTAAGAGTTTAAGAACACAAGTGTAATTGTAAACATTCTGTGTCATTAATTTTCATTTACTAGGCTTAGAAGGACTTGATGCTTTTGATGAACTAAGAGAAAGAAGATTGGATATAGAGAATTCTGAAGATGAGAGAAGGAGATCTAAAATTGGAGTTTTAAGGAAGAAGGCAATAAATGCTTCAAACAAGTTCACTCACTCACTAAAGAAAAGGGGAAAGAGGAAAGTTGATTACAGAGTTCCTTCAGTTTCAATCGAAGATGTACGCGATGCAAGTGAGGAGAGAGCGGTCCATGAACTGAGGCAAAAGTTCATTGAGAAAGACTTGCTACCTGAGAGACATGATGACTATCATACCTTACTGAGGTCAATTATATAAATATAAATTATTGTTTGTAACTTCGAATTTCTCCAAATTCATATTCGAAATGCATGATGTTAGTTATAGGGTAGTTAATAGTGCATAGCTGTATACTCAACTTGTTTGTTAAATTTCAGGTTTTTAAAGGCAAGAGATTTTCACATTGAGAGAACAATTCGCATGTGGGAAGAAATGCTAAATTGGCGAAAAGAGTTCGGAGCAGACACGATATTGGAGGTAATGATAATGATAATTATCTTATGCACAACTTGTAATGCATTTGCTTAAAGATATGATTTTGAATAAGTAGGATTATGAATTTGAAGAGCTGGAAGAAGTACTACAGCAATACCCTCAAGGGTACCATGGAGTTGATAGGGAAGGAAGGCCTGTTTATATCGAAAGGCTTGGCAAAGCTCATCCTAGTAGACTTATGCGCATTACTTCAATAGAGCGTTACTTGAAGTACCATGTTCAAGAATTTGAAAGGGCTTTCAGTGAGAAGTTTCCTGCTTGTTCAATTGCAGCGAAGAAACAAATTTGTTCGACAACAACAATTCTGGATGTGCAAGGCTTGGTATGTGATGTCAACCTAACTAATTATTGGGTAATAATAAAGGAGAAAAAAAGAAGAGCCATAAAGAAAATCAGGTAAACTGATTGAATGTGGCCCAATGTGCATTTTTAATGCGTAAAAGTCAAAACCTCCCAAATCAATTTATTCAAAAATAAGGTTATTATTATAGTATCAATTATAATAATTTAATTTTTGTAATCATATTTCAACACACTAATTGTTCATGAAAAGAAGTTAAAAGCTTTGGGCAAAAAGTGTTGGGGGAAACCTGACCTGTTATAGGATACTTTATATTTCTTGATCAATTTGCTCTTGGTATGAGTGTGATACTTTTGGGTACTCCAAAATAATAATATCTGTAATATGTTATACAGGGGTTGAAGAATTTCACTCCCAGTGCTGCAAATATTCTTGGAGCTATGGCAAAGGTTGACAATAACTATTACCCCGAGGTAAATCACTTAATCACACCCATTTGACTGTTAGAAAAACTTTTCGAATCAGTATTTCTTTTTGGAATAATGCATTTCTACTTTTACTTTCAGACATTACACCGAATGTTTGTAGTCAATGCTGGCTCTACCTTTAAAAGATATCTATGGCCTGCTGCTCAAAAATTCCTAGATGCAAAAACAATTGCAAAAATTCAGGTTTTGGAGCCCAAGTCATTAGGAAAACTACTTGAAGCCATTGACCCAAGGTTTGTGAGTCACCTGGTCCTTATTTGTTGACTTTATATGTATATATAAAGATCATCTGATTCCTTACTGATGAATTACTCCAGTCAATTGCCTGATTTCCTTGGTGGTTCCTGCACGTGCCCTTTTGAGGTTGGTTGTCTTAGGTCTAACATGGGTCCATGGAATGACCCTGAAATAATGAAGGTATGCACTAAGATTATGGATTTTGTAATTTTGAAGTTAAAAAGCCATCTTATAATTGTTTTAGTATTTCTTTGCAGGTTGTGAATGATGTAGAAGCCACATTCGTAAGACAAATCACCAGTGTTTCTAGTGATCAACAGAAAGTTGATTCTTATGTCCAGATACACCCAGTGAAGGCAAGTATCCTTGTCATGTATCTTAAAGTATTAGTTCATCATGAACAATCTTTAAAAGAGTCTGTTTCATTTGTCTCAACAGGGTAGAAGAAGTGACACATCAACAATAGAATCAGGATCAGATGTTGATGATCATTGTTCTTTAACTAGCTCCATGATTCCAAAATTGGCATCAGTTTGTGAAGAAGTAAGTCTTGAAATTTCAGTTAAATACAGGAAATTTTTGCTTGTTTGATTTTAAAGTTATTCTAGTTTGAGGGCACTAAATCTGACAAAAAAAACTTGCAATTTTGTGCAGACAATTACGTGCGATTTACCCGTCTATTATAGTTGTCATGATAATTTTACCCCCGTAGAAGAATTTGCTCCTTCTCATAGTCGGTCTCTTGCATTAGAAAGTAGAGAAACTGCTAGTGGTTTATCATTTGTCGAATGGCTGCATATTATTCACGAGAAGATTGTAAAAAGGAGCTTTAACTGCATTGGAAAACCACTCTTCTTTTTGTTAGCAAAACTGATTGGAAGTTTACCACTTGACTATTGGAGAAGACAAAACAATGTAAATCCCCCCAGTAATGCAGTGAAAACAGAAACAGAAAGTGTTGGAGAAGACTGTGTCTTTCCATTTCATGAACGACTTCAGAGACTTGAAGTTCTACTGGAAGAACTTAAAACAAAGCCAGCTCATATACCTATTGAGAAAGAGCATATGTTGCATGATTCTTTGGAGAGGATCAAATCTGTTGAAGTTGATCTCAACAAAACAAAAAACGTTGGTTCTTGAACATTAACATTATTATCATAAAGTTTTCTATTTATTGTTGTGATTGACTAAAACTTGGCTCCCCATCAATAGGTACTTCATGCTATGGTGGTAAAGCAACTTGAGATTGCAACATTGATGGAGAACATACAGCAGGAGTCCAGAATCCGTGTAAGCTACTTTCCTTTGCCGTATCTGAACATTTGCTCCTTATTTATAGAGGTGACAACTTCGAGCATTTACCTACAAATGGATCGATTTTGGTCATGTTCCATCTCTAACTGGCTAAATGAGTTAAGCTAAATGACTTAACTAATAATGAAACAGGTCAAATGGGTTATAACTCAAAAGTTCTCATTCAAATATATTAAAATCTCTCTAGATCGTAATTAAAAAAAGTTTGATTACTATCGTAGTAATATAAATTCTTTTAAACATATTTAATACAATTCTACAAAATGGACAAAAAAGTTTGTGTTGGCCTAAGCTGACCCGCATCCAAACCGCCCATTTGGCTACGTCATATTATCATGCCAAAACAGCACCTGCTGACTTTTATAAGGTCAACTGAACAGTATTTCATATTCAAATTTGATTGTACTCATCCAAAGATCCATGTAAAACTGGAAATGGAATGTATAGGGATCAAACTCTAATAAAAATATTTGAGAATGCTGAAAGTGGTATTTTGGATGTGCAGAGACGAAGGATCTGTTGAAACCTGATGCACGGCCATGTGAACGGCTTTTAACAGCAAATAGAGAGAGAGAGAGAGAGATGGTGACTTGTAGAGATTAGGTAGTGAATCCATGGAGTAGTGTGATAACTTTGTCTTAGTGAAAGAAAAAAAAAGTGTAGAGAAAGGTTTAGTTAGCAGGAAATGAGAAACTGAAAGCAAACCAGAGTTCATGAAAATATATCATTTTTGGTTTTCTGGTCTGCAGTTGACTTTTTTAAATAATGAGATACTCAAAGAACATGAAGTCCTCAACTTGAGAGGATCCCAATCTAACACACAATTGTATCTTAACTTTAGTTCCTTGGAAATAAAGTGATCCAGCCTGTTGAAATTCATAAAGCCAAGAGTTATCCTTTTTTCTGGATGAAAATATTGAAAAAAACATGTAATAAATTATGAATCATCTTTCAAGTTACTATAAAATTTAAGATTAAAATATGACAAGCTATAGGGTAAAAAAAAAGGTAACTCACCCATTAAAGGCCGCTGGAGCTTGGTCACAAGGTTAACACGTGTGGCCGTGTGGGGTTTTGATTCCAATGCGTAACATCCTCGATTTGGGCCTAGTTGTAAATCGTTTGTAAATATATGCAAGTTAGT
>JAUEJL010118872.1:0-11992 GCA_032274825.1 Drosophyllum lusitanicum | reverse complement strand
AGTAGATTGTGGGTAAGTTGGAGTAGGGTGGGTGGGGTATGTAGGGTAGGGTGGTAGAGTAGGGATAGGGGTATGGTAGTAGTAGGGTGGGAGTGTGTTGTGGTAAGGTGGAGTAGGGTAGGGTAGGTGGTTGGGGTGGGGTAGGTAGGGTTGTGGCAGGATAAGGTGTGTAAGACGGAGTAAAGTAATGTGGAAATATGGGTAGGGTTGGGTGGTAGAGTGGGGGTAGGGGTAGGGGTGGGCTGGGGTAGGGTGGCGGAGGAGGTAGGGGGTGGTGGGCGGTTGATTGTATAATTTATTTTGGTTTATAAATATTGAATTAATTTATTTTTGGTTAGATTCCAATTCCAGTTTTTACTAACCAAACAAGATATAGTTTTTCACAAATTCCAATTCTTATGAATTCTAATTCCTATGAATTCCAATTCCTTGGTCAAATTTTAATTCTTTTATATTCATTTCGCGAACCAAACGGACCCTAAAACTTTGCCTAGTTTTAAGTCTTCAAAAATAGTGTGTAAAATTGTGAAATCTCAAGCAGAAAATAATTGTAATCGTGGTGGATGGTTACACGAAGTTTATTGTTTTATTTTTTAGAAAAATAAGTAATTTTTACTACTATATAAATCATATTTTTAAGACTAATTTAAAGTTTAGCAATACAATCTTTAATGTATATTTTTCAATAGAATAGTATCCGTTCGTGTTGATGTAAAATATTATCACGTCATGTTCTTTCACAACATAAAAGTAAGTACCTTATGTTAAATAAAGAATTAATCCCTTTGTAATCATTTTCATGTTTGTTAGAGAATGTGGCCGGTCATGATTGACAAACATCAATATAAGAGGATCTCAATCTTTCTACAATACCTTACAACAATAAATTTTAAGTTGAATTTAATACAAATTAAATTACATAAATCAGTTACATAATATTTAAATTAAAAGTTAGTAATAATCAATAAGTTGTGTTCAATCAAGTCCATGTAAAAAACATAGTCCTAAAATTTTAATATTCAATCACTGGTGATTCTATATACAATCACACTTGTAAAAGCATCACACATGAATTACGAAAATGTCACTCTGCCCAAAATATTAAAATACAATTTGGTCCATTGACGCCATTGATTCAAAAGCTAAAATTATTCCTTTAGGACTATGAATTAAGTATGGACTATATTGAACATTATTCGACAATCAATATTTTAAGGAGGATATATAACCTCTTATATTTTAATGACAAACGGTATTTAATATATGATCTATAACTATATATAAAAGGCTTACCTTCCTTTTATTTATAGGTATTAAATCAATCTCTATCAACCAATCAAAAAATCTAATTTCAGAATTCTTTAATTTTACAAAACAATCTTAGATGCTATCATGTTCTATTAAACACAGATCCCTATAGATTGAATTTAATTTTAAATCAATTGGGAGGGGGCTGGATGAAATATGTGAGGGGTTTTTAAGAAAATATGAGGGTGTTTTATAAAAATTATATATTAATGTAATTAATTATTTGTTGTTTATAAATTATGTTTAGTAACCTGTAATATATTTTGTTTAGAAAAAAAATAATTATATATTTGCGACTGTCTCATTTTTACCTACGTTTTGGTATAAACTTTATTGTAATATGACACTTTTTAAAAATTAATATATTCTTACTTTTTTGTTATCCGGTAATAGTTGTGGGTAGGTAATTTTTTGTTTAGATGAGTGAGTTTTTTTGGGATATTGGTGATGAGTTGAGTGGTCAACTTAAGTATGCTATTCAAAGTGTTTAGTTATTGATTTTAAATGTAACACCGTGATTTTACAGCTATTTTTTTTATTTAATTTCGAGTTTTGAAACTGCGTGGTTACGTTTGTAATTATAACTTTTCCGTAACATGTTTAGTCAAAATATTATAAAACAAAAACAAAGAAACCATCCATGTCTAATTAAATATTCACAACCCATTATATAAGTTGCAACAAAAGAGAATCACCGGTGTTATCAAAAATCTGCCGATCATTACATATATATAAAATAACCAAAAGAATACACAAATGTGTTCCCCAAAAACAGTTATAAAAACCAACTATAAGCACCCGTCCTCACGAATGCCAACTAGTTACGTACATGGAAGGAGGGGTTAACTATAAATAGCCAGTGAGCAACGATTAATAAGTATCATAACAAGAATATCATATCATATATTAGCAAACAAATTTATGCTAACACATCGCGAAGTACCGGCGTAGTCAATAGGAATCACGTCTTGCAAGATAGCTAACCCGGCTCAATGATCCTTACTAGGGAAACCGAATACCTCAACCGTGCCAGTGGATAAGCGGATAGCGGTCCACCATTGTGTTATCGGGGAACTCACCCCTTCGGGATCAGCGGGAACTGAGAGCCCATCATCTTAAGTTGAGGGACAGAGTTTCTCCAAAACCAAGGATTCGCAATCAGAGAATCACCTCATCATAGTTGGCGGCACAAGGCCCCAACCAGATCTAGACTCAGCTGGCCCCAAACAACTTTAACAAAGTGTCTAAACAAAACACATTTGGCCTACTCAAGCTATCACATAACAAATTTGGCTTATTTAAGCCCATATCATGCATACAACACAATTAGCCTACTCAAGCCTATAATATGCATATATCAAATCATAACATAATACAATTCAACAATACATAATCAATAACTTAATCTTTAGTTTTAATATTCATTATATCTATATAATATTCTTATTGTGATGCTAATGTTAACCGGCACTCACCCGTAGAATTATAGAAGACATATATAGTGTTCCGGGTCCTCTTGATCCTCCGGAGTACCTATCATACCATTACTTATATTTAGACATTAATACATACAAAGAACAACAACTAAGACACTTGAATCAATCCCATAATGATGCCCTTAATCCCTTTGATAACCTAAACAAACAACCTTACATCAATACAAGAAAAACAACAAAACTTGCTGTCTAACCCACGGTCGCGCCGCGATCTACATGATGCGTTGTGCCGCCACACGCCTGTTGTACTCTGCACAACTTAAATCTATCCAAAATTCAATCCCAATTTGCTTTTACTCAATTCTAGTGTTTGTATACATCATTTGGGAATACTATAAGCTTACTAACACACACACACACATATATATATATACCATTTAAACAACCAAAACAAAAATCAAACTCAAATTCATCTTAATTGACCCATTTGGGTAATTTCTTGAAATCACACCAAATCAACACTTTAATCACTGAATTCCTACTCATAACAGCCCATGTAAGTTGCAGAAACATATTAGAACACTAAAAATAAGTTCTTGATTGCAAATTTAGGTTTGACTCGTTTGACCTAAAATCACAAAACTAAGGAAACATGGAAGAACACTTACAAGGGAATGGAGATGGTGAAGAACACAGCTTGATTAGGTCAATAGCAATCCAATTCCAGAAATTAGAAGAAGCAAGGATGATCTATGGAGCTTTTTTCTTCAAAGCATAAGAACACATACAAGGAGGTGTAAGTGTGTGTGTGTGTGTTTTTCTGCCAAAGAAAGAAAGAAGGAACCGCCATATGCAGTCTTTTATTTGAAAATTGGGTATCTTGCTCCCCTATCCAACTTACAACTTAATACTCATTTATCCATTTCAACTAACAGAGATATTTTTGGAATCATTATTTAAAACCGTTTAATATTTTATTTATTTTATTTATTTTCATTATTATTTTTTATATATCAATTTCACAACTAAAACTCATAATATAGGTTAATAACTAGAATATTTAATTAATTATTTAGGATAAGCGTACCGAACGCACGACTAGGCCTGACTTGAGAGTGTTACATTAAAGCATTTTCAATCTTATTAGAAAGATGTATGAAACCTTTTATAAAATATGGTTTAAAATAAAATATATTATTAAAAGATAATATATTATATATTTAAAAATAGAAATTCAGAGATGTAAAGATAGCTGTTCTTGATGGTCTTGAAACTATTTTATTAGTGTAGGTAACAAGCCAAATGAAACACTAAAATAGAAGTGTTAATTTTTTATACACAAAACAGGAAACCGTTTTTGATTTTTTAATATTTAACACATGAGTCGTTATTTTTTTCTTTTACTTGCAAGGTGTATGAAAATTTGGCTTTAGAAGTGGAAATGCTATGAAGCTTATTCAAAAGGTAAGACATGTGGTCATTAGATTATTGTTGTTTTGGGTTTAGTGAATTATATTTTGATTTTTAAACTACTATATCATATAAGGATTCATGTCTAAGATAGATCAATCTAAATTAAACTATTATAACTCATGATTCTGATTATGCAACAAAAGGTGTCATTTGTTTTTGTTAATAGAGTCTCATAGCTCAATTTTTTTTCTACTTTTTTTAATTGTCAACAAAAGAAAAAATTGTTATGTTTTCTACCAAATCTCATAGCTCTATTCGTTTAAAATTTAATGCTTTTGATTAATTTATAATACTTTTCACGTTACATCATTATTACTCCTATGCTACTCTGTATCGAGTGTTCTACAAAGAGACTCTATCTACTTCCAAATCATAAGAAGTGTTTCAACATAATTTCTGTGTTTTCAATATTGCACATCAAATGGTAACTTACCTTGTAAATTTATTAAACCAATTATCCTCTCAATCCCTAAAAAGAAATTGATGTGAATCAGAGTGCAACGTAATATCTTTTATGTTCAATGTAATATCTTTAGTAGGGTAAATTTATATGTAGAATGACAGCTGCAGAACTAATGAATTTGATTTTGTACCTAGAGATTTTTTAAATTTATCATTATTGAAATTAATTTCTAGAATGATAGATGAAGATGAATTTGTATTTATACAAGGGATTTTTGGAGAGGTGATATGAAATATAAAAACTGGACAATAAAAAGGGCATAACTTGAAATTTGTTTCTGCATTACTTTATCAGTTTTAAACACTATGTTCCTGCTGGATTATAAAAAGAAGTACTACAAAATACAAGTTTTGTTATGTATGTACTTTGAACAATTTGTTTATGTCTACTTTTTATTATTTTTCTATAAATATGAATAGATTAGAGTTATTCAATTATCAAATATTTCTTTAATTATTTCAATTTGATACACATGTTATCGAGACAAAGATCATATCTGACAAGAATGTTTGTGCTATTATGTATATTTCTAGAATGAAAACTATTCAAACATTTCAGTTAAGTTTCACCAAAGATATTTTAAAGTTATAGAAAATGTCATTTTCATCATGCATGATAATTTAAAAATTAGAGATGAAGATGAACCAACGGAAAAAAAAACCCAACCATATCTCATTATTCTATTATAACTTTAAGATCGTCATTTGATTATTGAGTTGAAATATTGTGAAATGTGGTCTCTTTGCTTTATAACAAGGAAACATTTAGTTTCTTAGTTACGTATTTGAAAGTTTGTGTATGTAAACCATAAAGAACGTTCTTTTGGTGTATTGAAAGCACGTTTCCCCATATTGAAGAGAATGACCCGCTTTTCTTTGATTACACAAAGAAACATTACAATTGCTTGTTTCGCGCTACATAATTTTATAAGAAAGGAGGGCTTAAGTGATGAATTATTCTCTCAGTATGATCAAGACAATGTGCCAGTTGAAAACAACCACGTACAAAATCAAGTTGATAATGATGATGTTGATAATGAGGTCCAACCACATGGAAGTGTAGCGGATCGTGAGTACATGGTTCATTTGCGAGATCAAATTGCGGAACAATTGATGCAAATGTAGAATTTAGTGACTGTTATGTTAATTAAGCAAATTGCGTAACAATTTTATTTAACTTTTTTTAAATTTTATATTTTGGATATTGGATATTAATGTTTTAGATATTAGATATTAATGTTTTGAACCTAGATATTTGATAATTTTACTCGAATTGTTAAATTTAGCTTAAAATTGTAAAATTATAGTAAATAAGACATTTCTTAAAAATAAAAAACAAACAGCTTATTCAAGAAGACCTTCGCAGACATAAGACCTTTTAGACCTTAGCTTATTCAATAAGACCTTCGAAGATATGAAATAAGACCTTAACAGCTTATGTCTTCAAAAACAAACAACACCTAAGAGATCCAATCCAAACTTAAACCTTTCTTCCACCTATGTTTTAACCAAAAGTAAGCTTGGGCCTGAACTTGTGAAGAAATTGGATGATATAGCTTGCAACACCCGATTGTTATTTGCTGATAACTAGCGTAAAATGAGAAGACTTAGCTCCTAGTGACCATTGAAGCAGGTTAGTGATGAGTTTGTTATGAGAAGTCTTGTGAAGGTGGTAAAGTCTCATGAAGGTGGTAACGAGCCACCTTGCTCAAGAATGAGTTTTTTATGCTTTTTTCTTTTCAAATATACGCCAACGATTATAATTACAGTTTGTTGTTGATGTGACGGTTAGTAATAGTAATAATGCATGTTATCACTGAGGGTTGTAAGTGATGAGTTAGTGATGATAGTAATGCATGTTATGAGTGTGAATGCTCTTAGGGAGAGGGAACAATGTGCATGTGAGTGAGGTGTGAGAGCCTCTCACACAATGTCATAGCCACACCATCCTAGATGCGAGTATTTAATGCACGTGAGCTTTCAAAGTGATATACCTCACGATGGTTTTTTTCGTTCTCTTTTTTCTATTCGCTTTTTTGTGTGTGAGGGTGTGATGCGGAATGGGTACGGTATGAGAAGTGTGTAATTATCAGTGTGATGAAAATAAAGTTCGATGTGGCACAATGTGACTTCATAAGGCGACTATTGACTATGTCAAACCAAAAGTATTTTATTTTATCATTAAATATGTTATGGTAAATGTGTGAAAGAACCGAATGCTATATTTAAAATATATAAAGTTGTCAATATTGGTCTTAGAAATATACTTAATAAAGTAGATTACGCCCTTGGTTTTGATAGTGTACGTAAGATCAAATGTTTCCTTCATCTAAATAGCTTTTATTGAAGTTGTTTTGGACGGTTCGATGAATTTATGTTTCGTGTTAGTAATAAAGAAGGTAGGTGATATTTTTACGGAATAAATTGACATATTTACTTACAATGCGTGTAATAATATGACTTATAAGATAGATATAAAATGTTGTTTCTTAATTTAAGTGGTAATAAAAACTTTTTACAAAGAAAAACAAAAAATGTAGTGGTGGGAAGCAAAAGTGCATGCAGCTTTACTAGGAAAGTGATAGGAAAGTTAATGGTAAGTGAGTAATCTCATTCGGTGATAAAGTTGAAATCCAAAACAACTAAACATGCAAAAAGCTTTGCTTGTTTGTTTGCATTTTTTCCACATATTCTTTATTTAAAGCAATTTTCTATGTTACACGGCAGATATTACCTTTTTTAATAACAATTCAAAGGGATATCAAAATTTATCAATAAAAGTAACCTGTAACATACTTTTATTAAAAAAGTATTATAAATTTTAGTTTATTATTAAAAAAAGAAATACAGTGACCCGATAATCGTTGCGCTGTCATCACCCTTTATTACATAAAAAAGTTGCATTTCTTTTGTATACGAAACTGGATTGTTTACGATACTCGTAAAATAAATTACATAATTATCTTTATTATTACATTCGAATATTTGGTTTTACCTTTCGTCAATTTACCCATCCTAATATATATTGTACACTTCTTTAAGAAAAAGAAGAAAAGATTAATGGAGTAACGAGTCAATGAACTTCAAAAAATATACCGTCTTTAAGAAAAAGAATAAAAAAATAAAAATAAAATCTTAACGAGTTAATAATATAAAATTGAAGTGACGACATGTAACATATATCACGTGCATTAAAATCCATGCACATAAACCCCGCAGAATAGAGCAGCAACCAACGAATTGAAACCAAGAATATGATGTGGAATTAGTTTACAATAAAGGCCAAAAATTAAAATACATAGCACTACAGCCCCTTTAACAATAGAATATTATACAATAAAGCCCCTAGATCCTCCTCGAGACAACACAAAATCTGCTTTTCGGAAAAAACAACTTCACTTGCCACAAACAGAATCTTTCTGTCAAACTTTCACCTAAACGCCAACATAAGACAAACGGAAAACGTTATTCGTACATCATATCTGAAATAATACACATTACACCCTTCAGCTTTCCCAAATTCACAAACTTAATTTCCAAACACACGAGATTTTCTTGGTCCACTGTCCCAGGGAGCATGTTTGGTTGGTGGATAACCAAATTATGTCCCTACTTTTAAGTCCAAACGACGACGTTAGTATTTTAAAAACGACGTTCTGAAGTCCAGTGTGGTGCGCTTGGACTGAAATGCACCGATATCACTCTGGAATCAAGGAGCTCCATGATCGGCGTGAAACTTACACAACGTGGAACTTTGTATTGATTAATCGAAGCCCCGCGTGATATCGCGTAGTCCATTAACTCTTCAAACGTTCCGTTCTTCACGACCCGAATCTCTAACGGGCCAATCGAATTATCCGCAACCCGACTCTGCCTATAGACAGAGTTTAAACATTCCTCCATTGCCAAACAGCATTGATCCAACACTTCCTTACTCGGCCCATTTGCCGGATTTTTAATCAGCAGCTCCCAGTAGATCACGTAATGGCCTGGAATCGTCTTCGTGTCTCCGTAGCTTGTGTACTCGACGACCGTCGTGTTGAATTTTTTTAGAAGCTCGGACGCGTTTTCGACCGCAGTTTGTAACTCTGTTTCGTCTGTTTTATCAGCATCGATACTAAGCAAAACATTCTTTCGTCTTATGAATTTGAACTGAGGGGCGGAATTATGGAACCCCTTGACTTGGAGAATGTCGCCGACACGGTAACGGCAAAGGCCGGAGTACGTGGTGATGACGAGCTCGTATTCTTTTCCCAGCTCCAAATCAGCAAGATCGAGAAGATGTGGTGGTGAATCACGAGTGATTGTCAAGGGATTTGAAGGATCATGTGGGATAAACTCAAAGTAACCCATGTTTGGCATAATGGTGTAACAAACCTCCGATGGTTTCACCATTGGGGTTAAATTTAACCCAAAGTAACATTCTGAAGAAGCATACATCGTACAAGTTTTTGGTAAATTACCACTGTAATAATCAAGAATAGGAATATATTGGGCCATAGCGCCGGTAACAATCACGTCGAGGTACTTCGTGTTGGGCCAAATTCGGGTAATAATCCCCTCCCAATTCCCCTCACAGCATTCTTCTCTGATGAAATGGGCAAGGTTTGGGCTGGGTTTTAGAATCTTTGAAATACATTCCCGAATCGCAGGGTCGGTGATTTTGGGGTTTAAATTTCCGGTTTCGATATCGAGAGCCAGTTGTTGCCAATTGAGTTGGAGAAACTTGATGGCCCGAACGAGACCCGAGGCGAAGACGGCCCCACACCGGAGCACTTCTTCACGGTAAAAGAGCCCACATAACATTTGAGAGTACATGCTTTGGAAAGCGTCTACACATAGGATGGTTTCATTCGGGCTGGTGTAGACGTTATACGGGTCAAAGGGCCGGGTTTTGAACTGCTGGCTTTTGTAGTAGCTGGTTAATACGGGTCGGGCCACTAACCCACTTGGGGTTTTCGTCTCCGCCTTGATGAACAAGAAGTACAGACCTTTTCCTTTGTCTAGACCAGGCACATACCTGTCACAAAACAAAATTAATATTTAAATTGTGATTTAATAATTTTCATGTACGTATTAATTAAAATGATAATCTTTTTTCAGGTAATTACATACAGATTCATGACAGGCATGAGAAGACTGTAAAGTTTTTGTCTGCGGTCCATTTCTGCAGCAATGGTGGGCATGAGTTTTCTTTCACCAGCAGAAGTCCCAGAACTGTAACAAAGAAGAAAAATCATGTTAAAATCGTTGAAATGTATATTTTAAAGAAAGAAAAAGAATTAATAAAGAAAAGAAAGAAAGAAACCTTGTGAGGAACTCAGAAACGGGGTGAGATGAGAAGATGGGAGAGCGGTCGCCGTTAGCGATACGTTGGATGTAAGGCTGGAGGTCTTCATAACTGACCACCGGAACTTTCGACTTAAACGTTTCCCGGTCAGTTGCTCCGTTAAGGTTCCATTGTTCAAGATACTCCGTGCCGGTGTTTTGAGCAAGAATCTCCGACAATACATTCTCTTGCACAGCGTCACAGTTTTTTGTCATTTCTTCGATGAACTGAAGAGCTTTGGCGTCTTTCTCACACGCCGGAGGTCCCAGCGGCGATGAGATTGCAGAATCCACAGCCATTTTGTGTTTATAGAGAGAGAGAGAGAGGTGTTTTGTGTGTGTGTGTGAATTTGAGTGGGAGATGGTGTGTGTTTTCTGGTGGAAGGGGGGCGGAGGTGGGTTTTATAAGGTTGTGGAGAGACGCCACGTCAGAAATGGTGGCCGAAGGAATAATGTTGTTTTGGAAGGGTTTTGACGGAGGTTTGCATGGAAATGTTTTGCATAGGTGTTGACGTTGTAAGCCGAGGAGGAGACATGTGGGACCATCCATGTCATAATGTCTAAAAGGGGGATGGACAGGTGGGGACCGATATAATGACACGTCAGATCGGGTTTGGAATAGGGAATTTGTCCGGACACCGGATCACACGGCTCTTTTCTGGTGAGATTGTTCTTCGAGACAACGACGGCTCGCCGGCGATCCGGCAATTTTAACACAAAGAGAACTCGAAGTTTCAGTTTTATATAGGTACGTTAAATAATTAGTCCCAAGAGATCGATAGATCATATATATATATTTTTTAATAATATAAGTCAATATATATACAACATTAAAAATATATAATAATAAAAATCTTGTGAATATAACTTATAAGGTCGTGGTTGGTTATCGTAATTACAAAATAATGTTGTTTCATTGAATGAAGTATGTTCGATTAATTTTAAAGTTTTAATTGATGTAACAATGTCATAAATAAATATAATAAATAGATTTATAAATTGATGTAACAATGTCATAAATATAATAAATAGAGCTAGTACTGGCATTCCATTTTGCAAGGAACGATATCTAAAGAGAGACTAACATGTGCCGTGGAATGCATCATCCACTTATATATATATTTATTGTTACCAATATAAACTTTATACTTTTAATATATAAAACCATAACTTTTGCCCCTCAAACATTCGTATATGTAACTCGTACGTAGTTTTGTAATTCCACCAAATTGAAATTAACGTGCACGACATGTGTACAATGCATCATGTATACGTGTATGTATGTATGAGCATATGTATTACTGTAACGTGTTATCCCCTAAGATTATAACTCTTCAAATATATATATATATATATATATATATATATATATACACACACACACACACACACATATGAGAGGTTTCAAACGAGAACTGCGAAACCAATCTTGGCCATTTAAGTGATAAGTGGAATTCATGGATTAAGAGCGTGAGGGTGGATAATCCAATTGAAGGAGGGAGAATTGGACGGCTAAAATTGGTTCTCGCAGTTCTCGTACGAAAAACAGTTCTCGTTTGAACCCTCCCCTATACATACATACATACATACATACATACATACATACATACATACATACATACATACATACATATATATATATAGGAGAGGGTTCAAACGAGAACTGTTTTTCGTACGAGAACTGCGATAACCAATCTTGTCCATTCAAGTGATAAGTGAAATTCATGGATGAAGAGCGTGGGGGGATTGAATGTGGCAAGGTGCATGTAAGGAATTAATGGGTGGGCAATCCAATTGAAGAAGGGGGAATTTGACGGTTAAGATTGGTTCTCGCAGTTCTCTTATGAAAAAAGTTCTCGTTTGAACTTTTCCCTATATATATATAGAGGACGGTTCAAACGAGAACTATTTTTCGTACGAGAACTGCGAGAACCAATTATAGCCGTTGATCAAAAAGATGGAGGGTCCAGATTAAAGAGTTGTTA
>JAUEJL010118861.1:0-11994 GCA_032274825.1 Drosophyllum lusitanicum | reverse complement strand
GTCGCCGTCGTCGTCCTTCCTCTTCGATGGTGGCAACAGGTGTGGTGGTTGGCTGTTGATGGAGTTTAGTGGTGGTGAAAATCCCACCTAAGAAATATGAACTAAACACAAGATGAGATTTTAAATCTCACCAAATACCAATCTCATTATAAATGCAAATCCCTTTCAAAAACAATACTTGAACCAAACACCCCCTAAGTGTGCATTCAACTGATAACCTACGTGGCAATCCACGTTGGAGTCATTTATTGACGTCATTATTACAATTTATTTTCAAGAAAAAGTGTTTTAAAGGAAATATTGCATTTAAAACTATCAAATTAAGAGAATACCAAGGAAAACACTCGGAAGAAGACAGCATCAAAGCTTAAACTACTTATAAGCAAAAAGAGAATAATAACTACAACCTCTAAGTTTACGAATAAGAATAAAAAAGATATGATTCTAGTTTTTAAAATTGATAACCTTATCTTTTTATATAGAAAATTGAATATAATTAAAAGGTAAGTATAAAAATTTATAAAAAGTTAATTATAAAAACATGAGTTGTGATTACTATTTTTAAAAACTAAAATTTTCTTTTCTTTTCTTTTCTTATCCACAGTCGTTAGGGCTGTGGTTATCATTCTCACAAATTAACTTTTTCTTAGGCATACATTTAAACACACGTTTTAAAGATACAAGTAATTTTTCCTAGTGTTTATGACATCAAACTTATCCACACTACTCAAGTCCGAATCGCTTTCTTTTAGTTTTTGACCAAAGTTGAGATAAATTTGGTTCGAAGGAAAAAAGTTGTTATGAAGTATATTCTGTCTTGATCAAACACTTAAACAAGTTATTTTTACATCAAATCAAATTCTTAAATAAAAGAATAGAATATTAATGTTAAAAATTGATGTGATAGTTCATACTCATGTAAAAGATTACTTAGAGTGTATTCGGCAACGGACTTATAACGGATTATAGGAGCTTGTGATTCTAGTTTACATAATCCTCAGCCCTTTAGCCACATTCGAGTGTTAAAATCTTGAGGGGATTATTGAAAACATAATCCCACGTAAGCCTCTAAAATAAAAGCCTTTTCAAGTAGCTTATTGGTTGAGCTTGGAATTATCAATTAATCAGCCCCAGCTCCAGTCTCAGCCTCAGCCTCTTTCACTAAACACAACCTTAACGTGAAATCTTTTTTTATCTATTTACATTATAAATAGTGTGTGCTTGTTTGGACTAAAAAATTTTTTTGTCTACTTTGACCTCTTATGATTTGATGTGTGTGTTACGTATGATATGACATGTTTTAAATGTGATATAAGAGAAGGTTTAAATTGTAGTACCGTATACAACAAAGAGCATCTACAGTTCATACTACTCTACAAGAGTTTAATGGATTGTCACATAGTTTTTCCAATATCTAAACAACTTTATTATTTAATCTCCACACTTCATTAAACTCCACATAATATTAAAAAGAGTAAATAAATAAGAGATTTATATTAAATTTATGGGGTCCACCATTATTAAAATTAAAAAAATGAGATGGGACCCACCCAATTCTATACAATGATGGTATCCCCACTTAACTCCACATTCACTCAACTTCCTTTACAATCCATACCACGCTTCTTAAACCCTCATACAACTCTTATTGACCTCTCATTGAAGGTGCTCTAAGTTGAATCATCTACATCTTATATATTAAATATACCATATCATTTAATTACAGTTTTAAATAGCGATTATATAGTTGCATACATCACATCAAATAAAGTGAATGTAGACTAATAAATAGTTGAAATCACACAAGTCCAAAAAGACGCCCAAATATTGCATGTTAGCATTATTAGTATATCATGGTATGTCAAAACAAAGTCTATAGCTTTAAGGAATATTTCGCTTTCATTGTTTCATAAGCCGTATACGATATCTTATTGTTTTCAATTATGAGCCTCATCGAATGATTAAATCTTATCCAATATTAATTTTGCATCTTATCCAATACTATTGTTAATTTTAAAAATATTTTATTTTAAAACTTTTATGATTGCAATATTTAGCTATAGCTACATCAAATCTTAACCCTCAACTCACTTTTTTCACTAAAGCACCTTTACCACAAAATTCATGTCATAATTACAACAATTATTACATGATTAGTTCAACTTAAAATTGATTAATACAAAAAGAGATGGCCTAATTTCAGGATTTCGAGTTCAGCATATAAAAAGCTACGAACTATCATGTTTATTAACTTAATTCCTCATAACACCAAAAAGAAGAAGATTCGGCCTAAAGTTTGGTACCAATCTATACTTGTAGAGTCCAATACTTTCATCTTTTTTTGGTTAATTTGTAATTTACTTATTTTTTAGACAATCATCCGATCTTTTTCTATGAAGAACAGTCTATGGTTCTTACGGTCAAACAGCAGAAGAAGCTCGTACTCGGCTCATATCCCCACCCCTTAACTCTCTACCAGCCCCTTTCCTCTTCTTTCTTACTTTCATCTTTTTTGGGTTAATTTGTAATTTACTTATTTTTTAGACAATCATCCGATCTTTTTCTATGAAGAAAAGTCTATGGTTCTTACGGTCAAACAGCAGAAGAAGCTCGTACTCGGCTCATATCCCCTCGCCAGAGAAGGCCGCTGCTACTGCTCCCCATCTCCCCTCCGGCCACGTGACCACTACCTATGGCCCCGTGCCGCATCACCAGCACCTGCGACCCCCTCGTTCAATCTTTTTCTATACCCTAAGCCCCTAACCACCACCACTTACCATGTCATTGGAGAAGACACCACAGCAAAGGTTTGTATGCAATTATGTTCATCATCTCCGAAGAAGACCATCATTGATAGTGCGATTGCAAATCTAGGGTTTTCCTAGTCTGTATGGTTATATGTGTCGACGTCTATGTGAGTTCAATTTACGTGGCAGTGATCTTAGTGGTGATGATTTACCTTGTGTGTGTGTGGTTGGGGGGTATGCAATTACCCCCTTAATGGTAGTGGTGTTGATGGTCAAGGGGAAGGAGAGTGGTGGCTGAAATGAAAAGAAAGAAAAGGGCAGGGGTAAGGGTAGGGGTGCTAGCTCTAGGCAGAGGAGGGTGGGGGAGGTGGTTCTAGGTGGAGGAGGGTGGGGGAGGTGGGGGTTCTAATGATAGAGAAAGAGAGAACAGTGTGTGCTTGTGTGTGTGTGTGAGTGAGAGAGAGAGAGAGGATCATAGGAATGAGAGGGAGAAAGACCGTGTATTTTGAGATTTATTTAAAAAAAGATTAAAATATTATTTAAAAATTAAATACATGGTAAAAAAATAAATACCGTAGATTTGATAAACTTGACAAAGGAAATCCATTAGAAAAAACCGAACTTGCAAAAAATTAGTTAAAGAACAAACTTTTTGAAAAAAGACTAAACTTATAATTTGTAGATAGATAACGGGTCATTTATGAAATTAACTCATAATTTTATGATATGTGTTGTTGGGTTTACCCACTCCCTTTTTCACATACAAGTCATATTAATATTTTAACCATCTCACATAAATCATAAAGTTGGGGGTGACATGATCAACACCCTTCGATGATATTTCAGGTTGATACTTTTAAGAAAATGGGTGTTAGTGTTTTGTAATTAAAAACATCTCCTACTTCATGATTCATTCTCCTATATACTTAATGATTAACATATGTAAAATACTAATTCTCTTTCTTCATCTTATTTCATGATTTTAACACTTGTCTTGATAAAATAAATAGAATGATAAGTAGAAACGTTTAGGGAAAAGATATAAAACCTCTTTTTACTACTTTTGATGTACACTTCACAAAACGTAATTTATAGTACCAAATGCCAAATAAAGTATGTATATGATCTTACTTAGAATTATCGAAAAGCACAATCCATGAATCCAAATATCCAATTATGGGTTAATATTATGTCAAGCGAAGCAAATTAATCTTTTTTTTTTCTTTCTAAAACAAACTTTAATTTGGAATGGTGATTTGTACACAACAATATTTTGCCATACACCACAAAAAGACTTTGATTGGACAATTATACTCTTAAACATGAGATAGAAATAACTAAAAATTGGATTCTAATGATTTAAATATCATAATTGTTATGTATGACGAAACTTTGTTGTGTACAAATCACCTTTCAGGTTTCAAAGAACATGATTTAATAAAGAAATCCGGTAAATTTCTAAATTTTAAGCTTTATTCACAGCCATGAAGCTTTAATATAAATGTTCAAAACCCAAAATTTTAAGTATTCTACTAAGGATTCTGAATAGTGAGAATTAGGGAAGGCAATCGTGTGAGACCCATTTAACATAATTTTATCCACGGCCATGACCCATTTATTTATTCGTGTCAAGATTCAAGACACTATCTCGTATGTGAGACCCACGTAACCCATTTAATTATATGGGTTAGAGTGTTGGTGAGTCGTCTACAAGTTGCTTCATGTTAAAACTGAGTTGCAGGTTGTAAACGGGTCAACGTGTGGCAAAATTATTAGACTGCGTTATGTTAACTTCATGTTAAAACTGAGTTGCGACGCGAAAGGGTTTCAAGACAAAACAATAATGACACAAAGAAAAGCATCAAGTTTTAAGCTGAAGATAGAGAGATCATGCATCAAGAGTTGTATCTTGAACTTAATATAACCATTTCTCAAAATAGCAATTACCTTCAACAAAACCATACTCAGTTATTGATATTATATTGCCTTCTGCAACTACAAAACAATTATGTCTTCCAGGGAAAAACAATAAGTATTCACATAAGAAGTATGGTGACATTATTAAGGTATGAAGTTTTGCAATAGGAACCTTAGATCCAGCCACTGAAGTATCAGGTCTGAAACGAGCGGTTTTTCTTACCTGAATTTCTATCAAGCTAGCAACTTCCATTGCATCACCATCACAGGATATTAGATATCTTTAGTGTGTATATGTGACAGGTTGTCTTGAGAGATTTATTATGTCTGCAAAACAAGGAAAAAATAGACGAGATGAGTTCACAAACTAACACATCCAAACCATGAACAAAATCAAAACTTTCAGAATCTTTGAAGACTGTAATGTACCTATAATTAGCGTCAGCAAACTTGACCCATTTACTAATGAAACATAATGTCTTTAAAATAATATATAATGAAACATAATGTCTTTAAAATAATATATAATGAAACATAATGATGAAATGAATTCAGAAACCCACACATCCAAGTCATGAACAAAATCAAAACTTTGAAAGTCTTTGAAGACTATAATGTACCTATAATTAGCCTCGGCAAACTCGACCATTTACTAAATGAAACATAATTATGAGGTGTCCACAAACCCACACATCCAAACCATGATCAAAATCAAAACTTTGAGAATCTTTGAAGACTATAATGTAGTAACGTGCATATAAATAGCGTTGGCAAGTAAAGGTTTTAAAAAAAAAAAGAAACGGGGACCAAAGTACCCCTTCTAAAGATTTATTTTCAAACAGAGTATTACTAAAAAAATAATTTGTTTTATGATACATGGTACCCTACCTGACCAACCACTACTAAAAGAGATGACCCGTTACCAAAATCGTCTGACTTGCCTATTTTGCATCCTCTTGAGACATATATAGATGTATGCATAGAGAGAGGGACTTACTAATAAACTAAATCAAGGCGTCAGCATCAGTTTTGCTTTTGATGAAGGGGTAACAGAACCTGGGGTGCAACATCTAACCATAGTTGGGTCCCATTCGGCATCAAACACATAATCCAAACGTCTTCCTAGTGATTGTTGAGGTCTATGATGCCAAGAGTTCGTAATTTCCGATTCACTAGCCTTCACAATCTTGCTGCAATCATGACCAGGTGTAGAAGGACACAAGCATTCAACCCCAACAGTTTTTCTTGGGGTCCTTTTCCTTATAATAGAGGGAGTATTCTTATAACTCAAAGCCGAGTTCCTCAAAATAGATTCTGGACTGCTAACAGAGATGCTTAATGCAAGATCAGGGGGAGTAGAGCAAGAATTCTGACCGTTTGGTTGCTTAGAACTGTTGGCGGTACTTGGAGATCCACAGTTTTCTAAAGAAATAGACAAATTCTTGAGTTTTGGTGGCTGGTAACACAAGGAGACACAAGGAGGTGTTTCAGAAACCAATTGTTTTTCGGTTGTTTGAGAACTGTCCTCACTAAAGCCCAAAGTTAAAAACGAATTATCAGGTGAAGTCCCGAGTTTCAAATCTGTAACACTCATGGGAACATCTGGAGATGTTGATGGTTCGACTTTTTGAACTTTTGAATACCTAGTAAACCCTAGACAGTCATCATTGGTAATACTAGATTTACTATTTCCAAGTGCTAAATTTGTTGAACAAGCGTTTGATTCAGTAAATAACTTTTTTTCACCGGTGTTCTGTTCCACTAATGATAGTCCCCTGTTTCTCTTTCTAACTGCATCAAACTCAGGGGATGCAGTTCTAGTAGGGAAAGCAGGTGGCATGTTTAGATCTAATCGCCTCTTTGAGCTATTCCAGTGATTCTTAATTGCATTGTCAGTCCTGATCCAGATTATAACACAAAAGAGATGGTAAATTAGTGATCATTAACTTTATAAGTTTTTTATCAAAATCTTCATGCCCTTATTTTTTATAATTCTTTTTGTACCTTCCGGGTAGAAATCTAGCAATTTCTGCCCATCTGTTGCCATATATCTGATGGTAATATGCAAGAGTTGATTCCTCTTCTTCTGTCCATGCATCTCTCTTTATTGCAGGATCTAAATGGTTGTGCCACCTGAAAAAGAATATGTTAAGCTTTGCAAACCAGTTTCATGGTAGAAAATAGTGAAGCTATCACAGTAGTCAAAATTTTAATACGATAACTGAAACAAGAGTAATAACCAAATCTTGTAACTAATGAGAGGAAACCAACTTTTAAAACCAAAGAATTTGAAGATACTTACGAAGTCACTAATAGAAGTTCAGTATGTGAAATTAGAGTGAGCTTAATATATGTAGTAGCAAAAAGTTAAAAATGAATTCATATAAAAAATTAGATGCAAACAATATATGGATGAATGGTCCAAATCAGATATTAATAGAGTGACAGGTGTTACCTCTCCCGGCATTGCTTGCCAATTCGACCAGCCAAATTCTTTGCAATAAGTGACCATTTCTTACAGCCATGCTTTTCAACCAACTCCCTAATGCGATCATCCTCCTGAATAGAAATTTAAAAAAATAATATTAATACTAATTCAATAAACACATCAAATCAAACAATAACTTGTTGAATTTACAAAAAGACAGTTCAAACGATACCTCTTTAGTCCAAGGACCTTTAACAAGTTCAGGATTAAGAACTTTTTGCCACCGATGCAGGCACTGAACATCTGATCGTCCTGGAATAGATTCAGCTTCACATGACAAGAAAAAAACAAACAGAAAATAAGATGAAAAATTATAATAAATACAAACAAAAGTCTCTGCTACCAAACAAATTACACAAAGAATGTATTATTTAAAGCAAAGAGACAGGTTGATTGCAAGCTAACCTATTTTCTTCCAGTTCCTCCCATTGTACTTCTTCACAACATCGGTTAACATAGTGTCCTGCTATGCAAAATTTAAGAAATATCAGTTTCCTGCATCTAGGTTTAAAGTAGCTATAACATATAATACATAACCCGAGAGAGAGAGAGAGAGAGAGAGAGAGAGAGAGAGAGATTATGTTAGTAAGATGTTGAATGTATCATATGAGCATTTTACAAAAGTGATCTCCCTTGTAAATACAAAGTGCACCAATGATCTACACCATCATATGGCATGTTGACTGAAGTAAAAAACAGAACAACAAAATATCTTTGTCTTTACAGCCAGAAGATTAACCAAGAAAGAATGTATTTCAACTGCAAGAAGACTACGTAGCCACCAACTAACCTCTTCTTCTGTCCAGCCTGCTTGTGATGAACGTTTAGTTTGGCCACCGCTTCTACAAGCAGAAACACAAATTACTCCGCAAATAATCAAATTGCAGACAATTTACAATAGGTGTCACAATGGGCTGAGATCTGCTTTAACTTTGATAAGGAAAGGGGAAAGAAATTTAAACTTATCCTTTACAAGAATAAAAACCTAATCTCATGATTTGTGTAGAAACTTACTTCCCACGTCCATATACATTATCATAACACCATTTTCTAATTAAATGGCAATCCAAATATAGCTAAAAAGGTTATGAATTCTAAAGTACAAGTTTAAAGATTTTCCACTGGCTACTTACTATATAGTATATACCGTCCTCCTTTCACTCACATTAACTAGGGAAAACCATCAATAGGGTCAGATCAGATAAATAAAACAAATAAAGCTTGATCAAAATTAACTTAAGAAGCTTACCCACGACTGCAATGAGATCTTGGAGTATTAGCATCACAGCTACTATCAGAGATAGACGAACACGAAGTGAATCCGACCTCTTTAGTCAAATCAATAGAGGGTAGTTCCTCCTTTACGCCAGCCATCACATCTATCTACACAATGTCAATCAAAAATTAAATCAAACAACGACGATCATGCATAAAGTTCACCGTAAAAGGAAGAACCCCCAAATACCAAAATCAACCAACGAAACATATGCGTATCTATCAACATTTAGTAAAAAAACTGATCGCAATGATCTATTACCGCAATACCTAATTAAAAACTGGTTCTAGCATTTGCGATGCCAGGGGAAAAATCTCGAAACTTGGATTATGAAAAAGTCCAAGCAATTGATTTTCCGGTCTGTTTTTTTTTAAGAACACCAAATCCATACCCTATCGGCATGCGTTCTACTGCAATGCTACGGGCAACATAGCGTTAACCAGCATTGCAATCAAGCGATAAAAAACAGATTTCACCGAGAAAAACGAAGCGTACTCAGAGAAGATTATCAATCAGTTGTGAAAGAATGATAAACACGCACGTATAGAGATAGAAATAGAGATAGCAAACCTAATAAAGCTTTGTAACCGTCAAATTAATGGAAAAATGACAAAGAAAGAGAGGAAAATAATGCGGAAAAAGATACGAGAGAATCTGTATAGTAAATCGCCATTGAAACAGCTTTGAAATGCAACAAACCTTTGCTAGGGCTTTAGCGAAGATTTAGGTGTGACCGCTAGAGAGAGAAAGAGAGAGGTTTATATACGGATTTAGAGAGAGAGAGTGATAAGATTCAGATCACGACGGAGTAGCGGGAAAATGAGCGTGTAATTAGAGAGAGAGAGGGTATTTAAAGCGTTCAAAATTTGGGGCTTTTTAGCACAAAGGAAAGCGTACGTTAGAAGATCTACGTGGGGCCCGCCTCTTGATTTTTCATATTTTAGGATTTTAATTGATAGAGAATAATAATCAGTCTTTATAACGTGAAAAATTTTAGAAAATAATTTGATTTTAATTTCTATTAAGATAACAAGTTTTCAAAGAGGAATGATAATTCTATTGATAAGAGTAAAAAAGATAAAATATATTTTAAAAATTAATCGTCTTTTATTTATATTTTAACTTTTTATACATGAGTTACAGTTATTATTTTTAAAAACTAAAACTATTTTTTTTTTACTCTTATCCATAACTATTTTTATAATAATACATTAATAAAAGTGATATCCCTGCACCAAAGGCATATGATATATCTCTATATAATTATATTATATTATCTTACATATTTCATATATCATATCATCATAATTACGTTATATTACAGTTAGAATCATTATCGTGTAATATTCTAATAATTTTTTATTAAAAATAACTTCACTAGTTAATGTATTATAATTTTACTGATACCGTGTGATGTTTGAATTGATTTAAAAAATAATAAATATTATAATCAAAATTTGTTAAATAATTATAAACATATGATAAATGAGAATTTAAAAAAATAGGCGGTATTAACACCTAGACCAGCGATGAAAGGGTTGACGTGAGGAGGAGGACACATATGATAGCAAAAACGTGATATCATGATATGGAGAGACGTGATAATATTTTCTTGTACAAACTATCGATCATTGTGGATACAATTTGTATGCAATAAAGTCAAGTTTTTATTGAGAAGCGGAAGTCAAAAAAAGTGGGTAGTACTTTTGTCTATAATACTTTACAAAGATTTATATAACTAAGCTTGTTTTTTTAAATGTAAAATCTTTACTGATTATAGCTAAAAGAAATTTAAAATGGTTATAAAATATTTTATAACGATACTAAAAATTTGGTTAAATATGGTATTTTGTAAAATTGTAAAGTGTAAATATAATATTTATAAATTTGGGTAAATAAATAGGGCAAGTTGCATAAAAATGCAATGAACTTTGTCATAGTTATCATTGTATACAAACCAACTTTAAAATTTTAAAAATAATACAATTAACTTTCATAATCCCTTCATTGCATGCAATTTTTTATGTATCTATTGTTTAATTACTATTGTATACAATGAACTTTGTCGTAACTTTCATAGTATACAACAACTTGCATACAATATGAAAATTATGAAAGTTTGTAGTATTATTTTTAAGAAAATAAAGTTTGTGGTATATAATGGTAATTAAGACAGAGTTTATTGTATTTCTATGCAATTTGCCCAAATAAATACAATATTTTAATGTTTAACAAGTGCAAATATAAAAAAATTTGTAATAATTTTGATTCAAATTAAATATCCATTTTTGAGTTTTTGACCAAGAAAAATAAAAAACATTGGATTTCAATTTTTACCTAAATACATAGTATTAATTTTTTTATCTAAATTAATGATCAAAATGACTAGTATTGCCTAATATATTTTATTCATATACATTTTTTTGTATTACAAGATCGATGACTCTATATTTTATCGTTTTAATTTTTATTATAGAAAACCTTGAAATATAAAGTCAGTAATAATCTAGGATTTCAAAGAATATAAATTTTTAATATCGAAATTATTATCGTTGTTAACTAGTAAACAAAATATTATCCTAGAATAATTTTATTAAAACAAATCAACATTATGGTTTATTATTTTTCATCAATTATTATAACTCGATTTTAAATACCTGTGGGATATAATTATTGATTAGAAAAAATAATAAATAATAAAGATTAATAAAAAATATATTAAATGATTATATAACATGAAAGAAATAAGAATTTGAAAAATTTGTGATAGATGACGTCAACACCCAGACCGGCGATGGAGACGTCGACATGAGAGGAAGGGCAGAAAGACGGTATTGTGATACAAGGCATGATTGTATTCTTTTTATACAAGTCATTAATCATTATTGTTATAATCAGAGACAATAAGGTCAAATTTTTCTGTTATTGTTTAAGAAAAATTTAAACCGATTATAATATATTTTAAAATAATAAAACTAAGAATTTGGTTAGATATGACATTTGAAATGTTATAAATGATAAATATGATATTTATAAATTAGGATGAGCAAATACAATATTTTAAGGTTTAAAAAGAGCCTATATGAAATTATATTTAATAATTTAAAAAAAACTTACTACTAAAATTCAAAATCAAATTGAATTGTCAATTAAATTAGATGGTTGAGATTTAATTTTACTAAAATAAACGGATATGAATGTTGATATCGCGCTATATATATAGAGAGAGAGGGTGGTTAATGCGATAAGTTTTTATTTTGCGAGAAGTGCAAGAAGCTTTTTAAACCATAGGATCATCTAATCAATGGTTAGTACGAGTTGTGATTATTATGTAATTAAACTAATTTATATGCACATTAAAATTAAGTAAACAAGGGTATTGATGTAAATTAACCCAAAACCCAATTAAATTCTCCAAACCTTCCAGAATTACGCATTCGTTGCCTTTTATCTCTCCTAAAACCTCTCATAGTCTCATGGAAACATCTATTTGAATATCCTCAGTTGCATAAAAATGTAAAACCCTAGCCGCACCGTTACATTCCTCCTTTAATTACCTCCTCTTT
>JAUEJL010118850.1:0-11995 GCA_032274825.1 Drosophyllum lusitanicum | reverse complement strand
TATTTCCGAGTCTTTTATACTTGTAATAATATCAAGTTTTGATAAAAGCCAAATTCCATCCTTGAAATTAAGGATATGCGAAAACCCGGTTGGTTTAATAAACTTTTCAATTCTTATGATATAGATTTGTATTAGACTTATGCATCTTTTACTTGAAACTAGAGTTTTGAACTAGATAGTTGGTTTTTAACTAAGTCAAAAGAAATAGTTTAAGTAAAGTGAGATTTCATAAAGGTTAGTTGTAGCATTAGACCTACATTAAATATTTATCTAGGACAAATAGATTATTTAGTCATGAATTCTCAAAAAATGAAATCTGGGATCTTAATAGATCATTATCTAGGACAAATAGTTTAAGTAAAGAGAGATTTAAGTGTGTGTGTGTGTATAATCCGTTGGGAATTTTGATAGAAATCAAAGATCGTTTAGGAATTAGGACAAAGATTCCCGTAAGTCAAATGACATTCTATTTTGAGTTTGACTCACATAAGGTTTCAAGGGTTGAAACAAGGTTTCCCGAAATTCGGTATTCACTTTATAAGAATATCATGATTATATATTAAACCTGATTTTGATATTTTTAATAATTGTTTAGAAGAAATAATAAGTAGATATTGGATATCTAATAGAGTGAAAATTAGATAAGTGTTTCATGAAGCAATAGGGATGTAATTTTGAGTTTGCAAGTGTCGCAAACAAGGAAATTATTATTTTAACTATTTGGAAAATAGTTAATAATTTATACATCTACAACGACAACATGGAAAAGTTGCAAGTTAAGAATCTTACACATTCAAGAAACTCGGAGTTTTTCTAGAAACCTCGGAATAGTGTAAGGAAGCCTAAAGTTGTTTAAGTTTGCAAACAAATTTTAGCAAAATCAAATTAAGGCAAGACTTTGCAAACGTGCCAAATTTGTGTTTTAAGGATCTTTCAAATTAATGATACTAGTTAGTTTTATCAACTTTAAAAGAGTTTAACCATAGCCGGTGATACTCATGGTTAAAACTAAGATGTAACAAGTAATTTAGACAGATATTGTAAGCCATAGCTTCTAAACATATAATTTTGTAATTGTTCTGTAATACCCGTTATCAAACTAATAATAATGTGTAATATTATATTCATTGGACATTTATTGGACCTACAATTTTTGGTATCTTAATAGAGTTATTTCCTTTTTGGGCTAGGTGATTATTTACTTTAATAAAAGAGTGTTATGGAATTAAAGATAAATTTAATTGGTTTGGGCTTGAGGCCCAAGCGAAGGGTATAAATACCCTAATTAAGGCACAGCCCCAAAGGTTCATAACAATGTAGCTGCTGTGTAACTGTGTGTGTGTGTGAGCTGGAGTGCTACAGAGAGAGAGAGAGAGAGAGAGAGAGAGAGAGAGAGGAGGAAGAAATCAAAGCTAAGCTTCACCAAACTTGAAGAATCAATCGGTGATCAAAAGGTATGTGATCATAACACTCAACCATTGATTATTATGAGCATTAACATTAGAACAATAGTTGATTTGGGGCTGGATGTGAGAAAACCGGAACCGAGGACCATTTGGGGTCGGAAACTATGAATCTTGATGATTTTGTAGCATTAATCGAAGTTAAGGAATCGGGTATGCATCTGAATGTTGCTAGGATCATTGTATAACTGATTCTCATGATTTTACGAATTGTTAATAGTGTTTTGTGAGTCGCTATCTGCCGAGAGAAAAAATGGGTTTTGGACCAACCAAAACTTGATGTTAATCAAATTAAATTAGTAGGGAATCATGTTTGGGGTATTGGTAATCAATGGAATTCATTTAATTTTGTTTAGGGTTTAATAATCTGGAATTAACTTTGGTCAAGAATAGTGGGATGACCGAATTCGGTGTTAGCCGGAATTCTTCTAAGAGTCGACCTAATTCAGGAGATGACTGAATTAAGGTGAGGATCGAATTACCCAAGTGATGATCGGATTTCATGTGACGACCGAATTCGGTGAAGGACCAAATTTCCCTAAGTGACCAAATTTGGTAGTGTTGACCGAATTCGGTGGGTGACCGAATTGGTGGTGTTGTTTTAAATTTCTAAGTGTTGACCAACTTTCAATAGTATTGACCGGATTTCAAACTAGTGTACATTGCAATCACAACATAGTCTTAGGAATGTATATTGTGGGGCTATTACTCAGTATTAACTTAGTAGGACACATGCGTAGATTCCTTCTATCAGATTCATATTTCATAACCATATAACTCTGTGATTTACTGGTACCTGTGTTGCTGATCAGGTAAGTTACACTAACTTATGTATTATATTGTGATACATGTTTATATGTGATACCATGATGATGTTTGGCAGACGGCCACCCTGCCCGTGTGGCATTTTGAGCGGACAGCTCTTTTGGCAAACACCCACCCCGCCCGTGTGGCATATATGATGTGATATGTATTATTTGTGAATGTACCATCTAATATAATATATGAGTGTTGTGTGCTAACTAAACTTTGTGCTTAACCCGCGTTGTTAATATTCTTTCAAGACCGTCTCGTGCTGATAAGGGAAAGGCTCATGTGATAGTCTCACTTCCACAAACTATTTACGCACTCTGGTTTTATAAACTAAATACAATTAAACATTTTATTGTTTTGTCACCGTAAGTACCGTGTGTTGGACAGAATTTCTCTATTATAATGAAATTATGAACTTTAATAGGGTTTAAAAAAATTGGGATGTTACATGTTCCTATGTCTTGGACAGAGAAATTATATAATTGGTCTAGAAAGAGTTCACTAGTTTGCATGTTTTAAGAAATCCGGGAATAAGCTAGGCTTATTCAAAACTTGTCTGTGATGGCTTGTTGTTGTGGGAATGACGAGGGGGATATAACGTCACTATAAGTTTGGTAGAGTATTCAAGAATAAAATACACTTGCAAGTGAAGCCGACCAAATTCACGTATATTTGTTAACAGGTGGATATTGGATAGTGACCCATGGATGAGAATGCCTCACGGATATTGGCATAGGTATGTTTCATAAGATTGTCCTTATTACATGAGGTACTTGATTTGGACACGGGGACTCCGAGTTGTTTAGTGCGTTCTAACACTACACCATAATAAGATAGCTATAAAAGGCGTATCTAGTTTCAAGAAACTGTTGTTACCAAAGGCAAGTATGCAAGATGAGATTTGCACCTCTTCCTTTTTGAAGAGAGATATTTTCGGGCCGCTTGACCGACTAAGACTAAGGTAAAAAGTGCATGGCCATGCCTAAATGAACGGATTTGTTTTTTTGTCGTTTTCACCGGGCTAGTTAAAGTCGTATAGTCAAGAAACTTAATTTCTGAGTATTTGAGTTGACGTTTTCCGTGCTCATACTTAAAAATGAAATATCATGTTGCAAAAGGAAAAACCTATACCCGTTTCATGAATGGTGGATTCATGGAAGTCTAATTAAACTGTGGTTTAATTTATCACCTTGATATAAGAGTTCTTATGGCCTGGAATAGCCTAGGTGGCTGACTCGAGGCCTCCTTAGGTTCATGCTATCTAAGCATATAGCTTGCTTTTACAAATGGGAGTCTAATAAAGATTGTGTGCACAATATATGATGTCATAGTCAATGTTATAGGACACCCAAAGATCATATATGTGAGTGTTGTAATTCAAGTAGCACCAGCAAAAATGGGAGATATCATTCTAGAAGGTTCGAAGAATACAATGAACGGTAAAAAAAGATTTTAATTTACTAGTTATTTATCCAAACAAGTAATTAATTGTATATTTTTTGGATTAAATAAACTCATTGATTAAAGAATTTATATTAATTATTGAAAATCTCGGTTATATATATATATATGTATTATATATATTTGGTCAAATTTTTAAGTAAATAATTAATTAAAAATTCGTTTATTAAAATAATTTGGATAATAGGTATTCTATTTTAATTATTTGTAATAATATAACTTATTCTTTAAGTTATAGAGTTTGGATAAATTAAGAAAGCTAGGAATTCTTTCTTATTAGAATAGGATATCTATTCTTATAAATAAGTGCTAAGGTTTAGAGGTTTTAGTTGTTACACAATTAAGAAACTTAAAAATCCCTTCTCCTCCATCCCTCCATCTTGCGTCGGCCACAAGATAAGAAAAAACTGACTTCGGTTTTTGGTGTATTCGGACGAGGCTAAGATCATCCAAGGGTTGGGTTTGATCATTGGTTGCGGTTCTCCGGCTAATAGAAGTGTTCATTTGTGATCTCACGGGTGGACTTTAGGTTGAGCAATCCGAGTAATCTTTCTAAACCTTCATGTAGGTTTTTCATATTCTTGAAATATTATATTAAACTAGATCTGCTTTTGCGTTAAAAGGAAGTGTAACACCACTTTTCCAGTTTTTATTCAAAAACATTATCTTACGAGTTAGCACCCAAAAGATATCAGAGTTTTACAAAAATACAGTTTCTAAGAACACACGTGCTAACATTTAAAAAAGTAGTGTCAAAAGTTTGCTACAACATACAACACCGAAACATAAGCTAACGCTTAGTGAGCATACTAGCTAAACATCGGTAACATAAAATAGGAGTAAAGTCTCCTTAGGATGTCTTGCATCCAATCTGTAACACCTGCAATCTTGCACAAACTATTACTGTTCTGGAGTATAACTACACCACCTGCATAGTCATACCCCCTTAACACCGTGCAGGTATACAGTTACACCACCTGCGTAGCTGTACCCCTATCACCGTTCTGGTATACAGCTACACCACCTGTGTAGTTGTACACCCTATCACCGTTCTGGTGTATAGCTATACCACCTGCATAGCTATCCACCTCTGCTGTACAAGGAATGTATATATAGCTATCTCACCCAACAATGATATCATACAACACCGTATATAACAAAGAGACCCGCATATTATACTGAATATATAATTCACATACATACGTCATTCATACAAAGAGGTAGTACACTCACCTTAGTGGTCAGATATATGCCAAACAGTGCTACTCGACCGTATCACCGCTAGTACGTCAATAACTTATTGCCTACAAGAAATATGCAATCAATGCATCAAGCTTACAACTCTGCTCAACAAATAAAAGCTAAACAGGGCACAGGCACGCTCGTGCTTCCTTCAAGGCACGCCCGTGCCTTTCATCTCAGGCCCAAACAAGGCCCAACTCAAACATGGGCGTCCTAGGCCAGGCATGCCTATACCTTACATAGGTACGCCCGTGCCCCGGCACGCCCGGACGTGAAGAACAATGGCGGTCACGGCCACCTGGCAATGCCGTACCTCTATAGGAACGCTTGTACCTCATGAACTGAGCAGAAGTTCTCACGACTGTTCTGCTTTTTCCGGACAAACTTCACCAAAACTCACTCTTAATCGATAAAACACTGCAAAAGGGTGTTTTTCTACACCCCAAACAACTTCTAACATAATAATTAACAAGAACTACATACTTTGATCATTGATTCATGCTTGAATCACTTTGACCCATTAGAAACTTCAACAGATACAAACCAATCTTGCCTTGAGCTGCTATGGATTGAAATGGTGGTAATTCAACACTAGAAATGGCTACATAATCTTGCTCCAGGGGTGTCCAAAATCTCAATGGTTTGTTTCTTGAAATATAATCTTGCATATGTGTTTTGTGTTGACTAAACAAGTCAGTATATATCAACAAGTATGGACTATTGACAAAATAGCCCTTCAACTTATTTCACTTTTGTTTTGACAGTTTTAGCCCCTCTAGTTTAATAAACACTTCTAATCTTTTATAACACTTAGTCATAAAAACTTTTGAACTTTGGGGTGTTACAACTCTTCCCACGTGGAACGATTTCGTCCCTGATATCTACTGCACCATAAATCTGCATCATATCAAGCTGAATGCTACCGTAGCACACTAGCGGTAGTCTTACCTCTCCTCATCTTTGAATACTATCGCAGCGGACTGACGATAGTCTTACATCACATAATTACCCGCTACCGAAGTAGACGGTCTGCATCATACTGGTCATGGAACACGTATCACACATAACATGACACCTAACACCCAAGTGTAATCTGAATCCTTCCCATGTTTTCACTGTACCTTTACAAGTTCTATCCATATCTTACATAAACTCTTAACCCTTTCTTTCTACAATAGCCACTGGCTGTTCTATATAACTGATCTTCTCCTCTACAGTCACATCTTACATAGGGACGACTGCTGGTTTATCTGCTAAACACTTACGAAGGTGGAACATCTATGGTAATTCCAACCTGTATGCTACTTTCCCCACCTTCACGATAATGTTTAAGGGACCACTAAAACAGGGCCTAGCTTACCCCTTTTCCTGAATCTACTAACTCCCTTTCATGTCGACGTCTTCAACTACACATGGTTCCTAACCTGGAACTCTAACGGTGATCTCCTCTTATCTGCATAACTTTTTTGTCTATCTTGTGTAGCTTTAACTGCTCACGTATCTACTGTATACACTTGTCGTCTACTGCACTATCTCCGTATTGCTTAACCTTTTGTGACCAACTTCTCGCCAGCAACAGGGGTTTTACACTTTCTACTATACAACATCTCGTATGGTAACATACCAATGCTCGAATGGTAACTGCGACTATAGAAGAACTCTGGTAATGGTAGACATGTATCCCAGCTACCACTGAAATCATCAACACATGATCTAAGCTTGTCCTCCTGTATCTGTGTACTTTGCTCACTCTATCCATCCGTCTGAGGATGGAATATCGTACTAAGGTACAACTTAGTCTCCATATCCTCACAAAACTTACTCCGGAACCTGAAGGTAATTCAAGTATCTACAGCTGAAACAATATAAACATAGACTCCATATCTAGCTACTATTTCTTTTAAATAACTAACTACCATTTTTTAGAACGAATACGCTTCCTTTATTGAAACAAAATTAACACTCGTTGTAAATCTATTAATTACTACTCATATAGCATCAAACCCCCCAAGGAGTTCTAAATAATCTTGTAATCAAACTTACTTTAACATTCTCTTACTTCCACACTGGTATCTCCGGTGACTGAAACTTCCCATATAGCTTCTGCTGCTCTGTTTTTACCTTAAGACAAGTCAAACATCTGTTGATATGCCTTACTATATCACGATTCACTCCTAGTGGCTATCTCCTACTAACTTGACACTTAACCTTTAATACGCTACTTCTGATTGCTTGCTTTATCTGTTTTAATCTGAGCTACTTTAAACTTATCAAGTATAGGATTAATGATTTATGTTCTCACTATATGCATATGTATGTGTATAATTCCCATCTTTTTGCTTAAAACATGTGCAACCACATTTGCTTTAACTCAGTGGTTTAAAAATCCCACGGTCACAATCTTTTAAAAGCTCTAACCATTGTCTCTAACATATTTTCATATTCTTTTGCTCCAGGAAATACTTGAGGCTGTTAGGATCTGAGTAAATAGTACACTTAACTTCATAAGGACAATGTTGCCCTTTCTTAAGAGTAAAGAAAACTGATGTCTGTTCTAAATCATGAGTTGGGGAGTTGTTTTCATGTTTCTTTAACTGGGGAGAAACATAAACAATAACCTTCTCTTTCTGTACAACCCAACCCCCAATAAAAGGCATCACTATAGACCGCCATGCTTCCCTTCCATCTAGCAGTGTTAATATTGGAGTATTACACCATTCATACTTCAACATATCAAACACTTGTTGCTGATTATCTTTAGTACCCTACAAGCTCAAGAAAACTTCCTACTTCTGTAGGATTCTGAGGTGGCTGTTATTTCATCACTACTTCCACCTTGGCTGGATCTACTTTAATCCCTTTCTGATTAGTGAGGTGACCCAAGAATTGAACTTCTTGTAGCTAAATTTTACACTTGGAGAATTCTACATGCAATTTCTCCTTGCATAGCATTTCTAACACTCCTCTGAGATGAACACCATACGCTTCTGAAATCTTGGAGTAAATAGAATATCATCAATAAACACAATCACTATTTTATCAAGCATGGGTCAACAAACTCTATTCATTAACTCTATAATCTGTACACATTCTGAACGTACCACCTTTATCTTTTTCACCATTAAACTTAATGCACCACAAGGTAAGCTACTGGGTCAGATAAAACCTTTATCCATCAATTCTTGCAATTACTTTATCAATTCCTGCATTTCAAACGCTACTAGTCTATAGGAAGCTTTAGCTTTTGGTTCCCCTCCTGATACAAAACCAAATCTTGAACTCGACCTGTCTAGTTGGTGGAATCCCTGACAAGTCATCGGAAAATACATCAGGGTAGTCATAACTACCTGTATAACTAGAATCTGCTACTACTTTTTCTTTCTGTTAGGATCTCCCACAAAAGCTAATAATGTTGTACAACCAAGGACTAGTTATTTTCTTACTTTCGCTAATAAACAGAAATTCAGGCTCTTATACTTGCATCTCTAATAAATAGTTCTTCCCCACTTGGGGTCTGAACCCGTACCGTTATCTATTCACTAATTATCTGAGCTTAATACCGACTCAACCAATTCATGCCAACTATTACTTAAATCTCTTTCATAGTGATTGGTACAAGATTGATGGGAAACTGGCAAGTGTCTATCTCTACCACATTATTCTTACACATTATATTCTCAATAGTAGTCTTATCATCTGCTATTTCTTCCTCAAGAGGGAACTCTATTTTACTGGGTGGAATACTCAGCTGACATAAAATGAAATAACAACAAAGGATCTACTTTCACCAAAGTCAAACAATACTAAGGCAAGTGTACTATTAACAACAAAGGTACCTGCCACTACGCCCGGTTCCACCCTTTCCTCTACAGTCGTGAGCTGGAAGGCTCTGCCCTTTGATCGGGGTACCTTCACTTTCTTATCCCTACCCTTTCTAAAACGGAGCGGGGGTAAAGGATTCACTGTACTTCTCTCTAAAGCTATCAGCTTAGGGCAACAAGTTTAATGTGCCTAGACTAGTAAGAACGATAACACACCTAGAGTGAGCTATTACAATCTTTGACCACATGCCCTTGCTTCTCACACTTTCACACATCTTAGTGGGGTAGTTGGCTCACCCCACTGTAGTACAAACGCTAACTTCTTACTTGGCACATTTGCTGACTCAACCTTCTTCTTTCCACTTTCTATTCCCTACTTGATCAACTACTATTCTTTCTTCTATGCAAAACTCATCACCTCATCCGCTATATAACAAGTAACTAACACTAAATTTTAGAGATATCATTTCTAAGTATCAAAATGTATCGTTGCATCTTCATAGGCTCAGTAGCAACATACTTTGGGCAAAACGAGCCATTTCTAACAACCTTGGTGATATCATCCACAAATTCTATCGTCTGTCATAAAGGTAAAACCTCATATGTGATCTTATCTACTCGAGCTTTTTGGTGCAAACAACACCTTTAACAATTCTTTAAACTGAGGCCAAATCATTGCCTCAATCTGTGCCTCCCCTTTCTTTTGTAACAACATTGTCCACCAGTCTTTTGATGCTTCATGCAACAAGTTTGAAACATACATAACTTTTCATTCTAGTCAACACCACTTGTACAGAAATCCCCTTCCGTCTCTGCTAGCCAACGATTATTCATAATCGAATTTGTAACCCCCTTCGAAAAGAGGTTATTTGCTTGCTGAAAAATCTCTTTAAGTATATTCTTACAACTGATCCATTCTGGCTTTGATTCTCCCAACCCTCTGAGCATACACCATTACAGCCTGCACCACTACATCTACTCGTTACTATAACATCACTTCTAGTCTCTCGGACACTTACTCAACCACCTAGTTAATTATACAAGTGATGTTCTTCTGTAGGGATTTACCCAACTCTATAGCCACTGTCTCTCTTACTATTTTGTTCTCATTTTCTTGCAATTCCTCTGTAACTGGAATCTTTCTAGTAGGATTACCCGCAGGTCTAATGGTTTGGATCGGAATTGCATCTGAATCATACCTGTCTCGAGCTTCCCGAGGTCTACTTGCCACAGGCTACTGTGTTGGTCTCATACTAACTCTTTCTATATCAACATTGTACTGAACTTGCTATATTAAACATGCTATCACACATAATTCGTAGGGTCTATCGTGATCTTGCCAAGCTTAAGTATTTACCATGTGTATATAACAATATGGGCCCTATATTATTATGAACACGTTATATCTTACTTATGCTTAACTTAACCAATCAGATTCCCGCTTCATAAATAAATACTAAACACTTAGCCACATAAATGTGTTGCTCATGCATATACAAGATATCTCATGCTCACATTGCTAAAACATATACCAATCAAAACCTTATACTACTCGTATGCTCACCAAGGTTTACTGCCCCAGGGATAGCTCCACTAAATCTCAAAACCATGGTTTAAGTTCAGACATCACACTCATGTGTGCCCGAATCCCTTAAACCTTGGATCTGATACCAAGTTGTAACACCACTTTTCCAGCTTTAAATCAAAAACATTATCTTACGAGTTAGCGCCCAAAAGATATCAGAGTTTTACAAAAATACAGTTTCTAAGAACACACATGCTAACATTTACAAAAGTAGTGTCAAAAGTTTGCTTCTCAAAACCAGGAGCTATCCCGTTGATCACTGCGCTGGGTCCTTACCCTTGTTGGAACATGTGTCACCTGCAACATACAACACCGAAACATAAGCTAACGCTTAGTAAGCATACTACATGAACATCGGTAACATAAAATAGGAGAAAAGTCACCCCAGGATGTCTCGCATCCAATCTGTAAGACCTGCAATCCTGCACAAACTATTGTTGTTCTAGAGTATATATAACTACACCACCAGCATAGTCATACCCCCCTTAACATCGTTTGTGTATACAGCTACACCACCTGCGTAGCTATACCCCTGTCACCATTATGGTATACAGCTACACCACCTGTGTAGTTATACACCCTATCACCGCTCTGGAGTATAGCTATACCACCTTCATAGCTATGCACCTCTACTATACAAAGAATGTATATATAGCTATCTCACCCAACAATGATATCATACAACACCGTATATAACATAGAGACCCGCATACTGTTCTGAATATATAATTCACATACATACGTACTATTCATACAAAGAGGTAGTACACTCACCTTAGTGGTCAGATATATGCCAAACAATGCTACTCGACCGTATCACCGCTAGTACGTCAATTACTTATTGCCTACAAGAAATATACAACCAATACCTCAAGCTTACAACTCTCTTGAACAACTAAAAGCTGAACGGGGCACAGGCACGCCCGTGTCTTTCATCTCTGGCCCAAACAAGGCCCAACTCAAACATGGGCATACTGGACCAGGCACGCTCGGACCTGAAAAAGAATGGCGGTCACGGCTACCTGGCACGGCCGTACCTCCATAGGCACGCCCGTTGTAACATCCTCGAAACGGGCCTATACGTGTGTGAATATGATACGTTAATTATTCTAAATAAATTAAATATATATTCAAGTTAGTAAAATAAGTTATGAAAAATAGTTATTAAATGGAGTTATAAAAATAATAACAAAAATAGATAAAAATAATAAAATATTAAACGGTTTAAGACAATGATTCCGAAAATATCGCCGTTAGTTGAAACGGGTACTCGGTGTTGAGTTGTAAGTTAAAAGGGGAAACAAAATACCCATTATGGATATATGTGAACCCAAAGTCTGTTCCTCTTTTTCTTATAACCCGTACGACATAAACACACACACACACACTAATCACTCACACTTCACTTTATTCTTGCCATTTGAAGAAGAAAAATCAAGAGAGATTATCAAGCTTTAAGTTCCAGCACCAATTTCAAGTTGTAATTTGTCCATCTTCATCATCTTCTTCCTTCTTGTAAGTGTTCTTGACCAAGTTCTTGAATTTTGAAGTTTCTAGGTTCAAATGGGTCAAAACCCAAATAGCATCAACAATTGAAGTTTGATGTTCTA
>JAUEJL010118839.1:0-11995 GCA_032274825.1 Drosophyllum lusitanicum | reverse complement strand
CTTTTAATTTGTTGTTATTGTATGTATTTTGATTACATAAAAAATCAAAAAAGGTATAAGTTTAGTACATACAATAGGAAGTTTAATACATACAATAACACGTTTTTTGAAAGTTTAATACACACAATAGCATTTTTGAAAGGTGGATACACACATTAACATTTGGGGTATAGTTTAATACACTTTGGAGAAGTTTACCCTAGAATCAAATAATAAAAAGAATACCAACAGGGAGTCATCTCGAAAGACGCAAAAGATCTGTTATTAGCTTATTATCTGTAGTAAAATAAAGAGACATTCCTTCAAGTTCCACCACCAGATATTACAGCGCCAACTTCAACCAGTTTACTTTTCTACTTATAAAAAATGGTTTAATTTGGGTCAGGTCTCATCTCTAAGACTCTTTAACAGTTCATAAAAGACGACAGAACAAATGGGTCTAAAAGTAGCCCCATTTGTATTTTGTACCATTTCACTTAAAATAGCTATATGAATATATTAATTGATCTTATATAAATCAAATTTGACATGCTAATTATTAATTTAAAAAATTAACTTGTGAAAACATATTGCAGATCAACATGACCCTTTCAACCCATATAAAAAAACTTACCAGTTTCGAATGTTACCCAACCTCCCCCCCCCCCCCCCTCTAAGAGAAAATTTCTTAATTATGCAGAGAGGTAAATCCTGTAAGGAGAGAAACTCACCACAAAAGAGTTGGCATAGTTTCTTCGTACCCACAAGCTAGCAAGGGCGAGCATTACAGGCAGTTTTGCAGCAGGATCAATTTCAAGAGCTTGATCATAGTAACGCTTGGCAAGATGGAGATCCAGAGGAAGTCCTTGTCCATGCTCATGCATGTATCCCAAGTTAAACATAGCTTGAGCATTTGACTGGGATTTCGCATGCATATAAGCATCTGCTGCACGATCATAATCTCGTTCCGTACCCTACACAAACCACAACATAATACAGTTAAATCCAAATACAGTTAAATCCATGCATGAACGAGCACACACAAATAATTCTTATTCAATAATGTTAAGACTTCAATTATTAAAGCTTATTATAAAAAATGGAAGTTATAGTATGTTCATAATCAAGATAGTATTGGTAACATTTCTATAATTAGTTAGCAAAAATATATCCATTATTTAACTCAGCATATAGAGATTACGATATATGGTTTACTATACTTACTTGATTATTGAGTTAGGGTCGAATCGAGAGTCATTGGTAGATGTCGCAAATTTGCAAACTTGAGCTAATTACTCATGAATAGTTATGCTGTATCTTAAACAGGACAAATAAAAAAAATAGCCAACATGGGGATGAGTCAGACAAGTTGAAAGAAACCACAAGTTTATTTAGATGCATATTGTAGAGACGAGCCCAATGACTTGTTATATCTGTTGAGCAGCTCAGTGGGCCTAGCAATTGGAAAGTCTGGCAAGAAGAAATGGAAGGAGACACGTGTAGGGCTGGAAAATGATGAGGTAGTTTCTCCATGTTGGGGAGAGACCATATATAGGAGGGAAAGGTAGTGTGAGAAGGGTCATGCTTAGTATTGTTTAATATTCGGTCAGATATTATCTGAAACATCAGGGAAGTGTACTCAACAAGAATGTGCCGATAGAGATTCTCGATCCACGGGCCCTACAGTGGATGATGCAACAGGATCAGCTCAAACAACAGCTGGTCAGAGTTCAATTTTGGGATCAAGATAATCAAGTCACTTTACAAGGGATCAGTTCTCTCCTACTTGATTCAGGTACACAGCAGAATTGGTTGGATGGTAGTTGTTAGAGTTGGCAGTTGACTATAGATGTTGAACCTGCTTCCACTTTAAACTCTTTGCAATGAACCCTACTCCCAGTTGTTATAATTTTCTAACCTATTCCAATCACCACTGAGACTTCCCCAGTTAGAGCAATCGGACATAATATCAGTCTGGTAGAAATATCTCGCAATAAAAATTGGAGACCTTATCTGGTTATCTTTTTGGGGTGACATTTCAAGAAACCAATCAAAAGAGCCTCGAACATCATCCTCAATAGCAGAGAATCACAAGGGCTAGTCAACAAAATTGAATTACAAAATTGCTAGAATCTCATTTCTAGATCAATTACAGGCCAGAAAGAGAAAATCCAGAATTCACAAAAGTGGAGTGCTACGCCTTATCCACAATGGCTTGATGGGGTAGCTGTGAGCCTGTGACATCCCATTCCCGGGGTATTGTTATTTGCCTTTAGTACTAGTAAATGAAAGAACTCCTTATCTTAAGCTTTTATTTCATTATAATAGAGCTATTACAGCAACGGAAATGTGGAAAATTACAACTTATAAAACTCTAACTTATTAGAATAGCAATGCTTCATCTTGTCCCTACTCCTTGGTTCCTGAGATACATAGATGAATATGTAAGCTTTAAGCTTAGTGAGTAGTTATGGTTTCATGATAAAACATACTCTTCAAGAAAGATAAATTGAAGTAAATGGTCTTTTACTTTCAAACTTTCATGTATAAAACGATTTCTTTGAGATCTCTTGCTTACATGTTAAGTATACCAACTTTCTCACAGGTTCTTTAACCTTGGGTCCCACAACAGGGCTGCCCAATAAGGTCCGTTAGCAAGACATACCTTTTTCCATATCCCATAGAAAAAAGACTTTCATATACCACATGTAAATGTGTATTACATAAAATATGTGCTTTGCCACATAATCATAATCATAGCATAGCTTTACAAAGAAAATATGGAAATATTCTTTCATGCATAAAACATTTATATATAGCACATATGTATCTCATTAAAGCAAATAACATACTCACCTTGCTTTCAGACTTCTTAAGCTTCTCCTTAGTCTTCTTAAGTTACTACTAATATTTTGAGAGTGTTTTAGATTTTAGGGATGAAGAGAATACCTAACCCCTGCCCTCTATTTATAGTGTAAGGGTCTTGCTATAGGGTACTTGTTCTCCTAGCTTTTTAGCTTGTAATTTGTAAATTCACAAGAACATGCCACATAGTATTCTAGCCTTGCCTTGTATTTCTTTTAGGCTTTCCACAATTCCTTTCCTTCTTACAAGTCATATTCTAGGCTTGATTTGTCATCAATGTTAGCCTTGGTTTGTCATAGAGTTTTGGTTATCCATGTTTGTGTTTTGGTAAGTAGCTTTGTAAGCTACTTGTGTGCCTACTTACTTTATTTACATTTCTTACCTAAATGTTTTATCTATCTTGCTTTAGTCCTTATAGTTTGTATATTAAGCATTATTAGCTTCATAGTAAGTTTGGATGTTTATCAAAATGCTTTCTTTAAATACAAAGATTTATATATGTTTATATTTGGCTGAAAATAGGGCTGTTACAATTTGACCTTCCTATTTCTTTCTCCATTGCTTTGACTTTAATAGGCAATTTTTGTAAGCACTAGAATATACCAGTGTTATAAATGGTGGCCGATATATTGCTGCCTAGGCAGGTATCAGCGGCTAACCGCCCTACAAATCCTCTGATCGGTCAAAAAAATCGGGCATGGTCAAAGTCGGTCAAAATCGGACCTTGGTGGTGTTGGGGTGGTCATGGCGGTTAACAGAAAAGGTTTGAATTTGTAGAGAAAAATTAGGGTTTACCATACGGGAGTATGGGACTTCATTTTCTCAGAGCTCCCTTCTTCCTCTTCTGCTCGTCTCTCTTCCTCTCTTCTGGTTGGACTCGCCGACTCCACAGCTCCGGCAAATGTTCAACTCCACTTCTCCGGCGAAGTTTCGATTCCACATCCGAAGTTGCCGCTTGAAGTTGCTGCTCCAGTGCTCTGCTCCGATATTTTTTTCTTTCTTCACTTTGAACTTGATAACGGGGCGGCGCTAGGGTTGCTAATACTATTATTTTATGGTTAAAAGACTTTCATACCCCTTTTATCTTAATATTAATTACCCTTCCAGCCTTTCTTTCTATTTAATTACTAAATCATATGGAATAATTCATAATTCAAACACTATCTAACTTTTATGGTTAAAACTTAAACTAATTATGTACTTATGGTTTTTATTTTTCAATCTTGTTAAACTTTTTGATTCTTATTGACTTATTTTATTAGTATCTTGTTAATATTTATTTTTTTAAATAAATTCCTTTAAATTTAGGGTCTCCGCCGAGAAACCAATTAATTGATGCCAAGACCGATTAATCTCTTGAAGTTGGTCGACCGCCGACATACCTCCAAGCGATTTTTACAACCTTGGAATATACTTTGGGTCACTTTTAAACCTCTCAACCCTGTTTGATGTGTTTCCCTGCTGGTAGAAACTGAAATTTCTCTAGTTTATTCTAAAGCCATCACTTTTCTCTAGTGAGGTTTCAATCAATTTTTATGCATAATAGGAAATTTACTACAAGAATGAGCATCTAGCTGGCTTATATTTGACTTTATTACCTGGAATGTCACCAGCGACAATTTTTCCTGCGTATAGAGAAGATGTACTCTGTAAAATAAAGTCAAGCCCTGTTTTCTTTCCTTTCTTTCTTTGCTGCTTTTATGTTCTCTACTTCTCTATTTGTTTTCTCATAATAGAGAAGATGGGGAGAGAAAGATAGAAAAACATGTTAGTATATTACAATAATCTAATTTTGAAATAGAAACAAACTAAGGAAATTGGCTAAATATTGGTATTGTTTTGGTTATCATGGCTGCATTAGAAATGCTGAAATGGAAGATTTTGTCAAATATGCATAATAGGAGGAACTTAAGCAATATGCTGCATAATTAAACAACATGCTACCTTGTTTTGATCACAATTCTACGGTTTAGTTACTAATTTCTGTTTTTATCAAGTACCATCCCAGGTGGATACATTTAACTGGATTTGTTAATCTCCTTGACAGTGGTGGGAGAAAAGTGATTGGAGTGGATACAAAGAGCTAGGTATTCTAATTACTGCCTTTTCTATTTCTACCTTTTCTGAACGATAATTCTAGTAAAAGATTTTTCAAGTAAGATAGATTCATTACCCAAAAGCAACTGCAACACTGATGGGTATTACTGTGACAAATATTAGGCGTTGAGAAATCTGGAAGAAATTCTGGAGAGTCGTGGTGGGAAACCTGGCAAGAAGTTCTTCACCAAGATGAATGGAGGTTTCTTTATTGTATTTTCTTTCTAAATGTTACCAAGCAGTGAAATATTTGACTACTTTTCATCTTAATAATGATCGAGTTCTCTTTGAACTAGTAATATCGCGAGAATAGAAAGAAGTGCACAAAAGCAAGCTAAATCAGGCACAGAAAATGCTGGATGGTATGAGAACTGGTATGAACTTTCCCTTTTTATGTTGATTTTACTTGACAACTTCGACCCATTTGTATACAAAGGGCCAATTTGGGTTATCTTATATCTCTAACATCACAAATGAGTTATAAGCTAGAATATTAAACTAAATAGGAGACAGTCAAATGGGTGGGGCGGTCAAACCAGTTGAAAGTCATCCAAAGTGTATTCATATGCATAAAACCTCCTAAATTGCTTTATTAATTGAAATAAGTCCAGATTATTAACCGTAATAATGTAGTTCTTGAAAACATATTAACACATTGATTATTAAATAAATTAAGAAGAAAATATCAAGTGTTTGCAGGTCAGCCCAATGTGACCCATACTACAAAGTTACCCATTTGACCCAATACCCACCCACTCGACCCACCATCTTGCCACCCTTGTTGCAAATGAACTTCAAAGAACTAACAAGATTGCATCATTGATGTTGATGTAGGTGGGAGAAATACGATGCCAAAGGGTGGACCGAGAAAGGAGCACATAAGTATGGTAGATTGAACGAGCAATCGTGGTGGGAAAAGTGGGGAGAACACTATGATGGAAGAGGATCTGTTTTAAAATGGTATATTTTTTCTGCCAGTAACAACCATTTATATTTATAATTATACTTATTAAAATAAATGATTTTGCTGCAATTAAGTGGAATAGCTCTCAGTTATAGAAACTGAAAAATAATTTTGAAAACTAACAAACAAAATCAAAATACTATATAGTATATACCATGCTAGTGGCATGCTTTCAAGAGGCCGTCTCTTCCAAAGATGCCTAATTAATCTCTAGAATTTGTATCAAATCAAGTATGTCATCTGTTCTTTACTAATCTTCTACATATTGATTGAATCGATAATGATAATAACAATAAAAATAATACAATTTTTTTTCTGTATAGTCATAGTAATATATATCCCTTAATCACTTTATGAGATAAAGCTTATTTAATAATGCAAATACTAAAGTTACTATGGTTATTAACCCTACATGTCATGAATCTTAACTATTGGTTGTTGATTAAACTTGGTGTTTATGTTTTTTTTTCTCAGGACAGACAAATGGGCTGAAATTGAACGTGGAACTAAATGGGGTGACAAATGGGAGGAGAAATTTTTTGCTAGTGTTGGTTCTCGTCAAGGAGAGACATGGCATGTAACGCCTGCTGGTGAACGTATGTCTTACACTTCTTTTTAGTGAATCACACAGACACATACACATTTAAATACATACTGCAACTGTCCCAAAGAGATTGCACTGATTAATGAGGCACGAAGCTTAGAGAGAAGTCCCACTCTGGCGGGATTAGGTACTTTTGTTGTTGAAAGTTTAGAGAGAAGTGTTTTTTACTATAGCTAAATGTATAACTACCCCTCTGTAACGACAAGACAAAGGAACTCTCGTGGACCAAAATTAATGCCATTAGCATCTTGATCTACATATAGATACTAATATACTCGCTATATAATGGATAAAATAAATTCTCTTCTAGAAAAGTGTTTGATTATAGTGAATGTATTTCTAATCACTTAAAATCAGTGGTAGAAGCAAAATACTCTATCCGCATCAATATTATGATAAGACATGGTTTAATGGAAGTGTTTGACCATTACTCAAACGTTTAGAGTACCTTTAATTATCCCAACATAGGAGGATCTTTCAGACCAAAATAATAGCATCAACTATGTGTAAAGATCCAAACGGCAAATAGTTCAATTTGGCTTCACATTCTGCTGAAGGAAAGAATTAATCAATTTTGATCTATGCAGTCATCTGCATCCATTTGTTATCCTATTAAAATTTTACCAAGGTCCTACCGGTGTTGCCAGCAACCATCCATGAGTTTATGGAGGGAAGTCCCTTAAGAGACAAGTATGTATTATTTATCATAGGGTAACTTGTTACTCCAAGGGTGTAGAAATTGGCGTTCACACATGAACTTGTTGGATTTCTGATTACTTTGTCTTAAAATGAATGACATGTAACATTAGATTGTTTTATACACATATCAGGGTGGTCAAGAACATGGGGAGAGGAGCACTTTGGAAACGGGTACTTGTCAAATGATTCAACAAACTTTATACATATCGTTTGTTTATCTGTTTTCGTCATTCGTAAGACTTGAAATCTCACGGCGTTTGTTCTACTTTTTGTCAGCAAGGTGCACAAATATGGCAAAAGCACAACGAGTGAAAGTTGGGATATTGTTGTAAACGAGGAAACTTTTTACAAGTAAGTTTCGATCTTCATTACAATATTTCATCCGATCTATATTTCTCAAAGCATCAAGTGAATGAGATCCATCTCATATGTTCATGGTTGTTTCATGCCAAACAAACAGAACCTACAAATTTATTGGTACTGTAGTCACCTCAATTTATCTTCGACAATGAACTGCTTTCAAAATTGATTATTTGGGATTGAAACCGTCAAGATGTTGATATATTGAAATTAGAGGTGGCAATTTCACATGTATCTGGTCAAACATACGAACTTAAGAAAAAAATAGGTTGAAAGGAAAGGGTGAAATAGGTCAAAAGTTGTAAATTTTTAATCAGCCCTATCCCACCACCATCAATAGTTACCCTTTTGTCCTGCTACTCAACCTGCCTATGTTAGAGTCACTAGCTTTAATGGTTATATGTATTGAAAAATGATATATCCTCCATTCCTCCTACTATCTCTTTCTACTTTATCTTCCTACTCACCACAAGATGACATGTGAAATCCACCAATTCTCTTTCATCACCTCCGCTATTGATTTTGACACTTGTGTTGATATTGTGAGTAGGAGTATAAGTAGGAGAAAATAGTAGGAGGGTATATCGCCTCTCGTTTTTATTTAATGGAAAGATGAATGGTTTTAGTAAACCAAATTAGAAACGAAGTAAAACAAGGTCACTATATATTCCAATTAACCCCATAAAACACGACTTTTGAACTTCATTTTATCTTTTTGTTTCAAGGGCGGAACCTCACTATGGATGGGCTGATGTCGTTGGTGACTCAAGTCAATTGCTATCCATCCAACCTCGGGAGAAACCACCCAGCATCAATCCATTTCTTGATCTCGGATCCTCCCCACCGCCTCCTCAAGACTGGTAGTTCACCACCAATGCCGCCAACAACTTACTAGGGTCTTGGTGTTGTGTGTAATAGGTTTGTGGTGCCAGTTTCTTAATTTGAACTCTCATATCTAATCAGTCAGCTGAGCATGCCTCAATTCTTTCATGTAAATGTGTTAGATTTGCAATTTTGCTTATTTAATTTTAGTCATTTCTTTCTTTTTTAAGTTATCAAAACATGTTTGTTCTTTGTTACCATAACGTTTGCAATTCTTTAAAAACCAGAACAAGTTATATGAAGTTTTATTAGGCCATGTGTAGTGGTAAGCCTGAGCATCCCTCGTGTCCACTCGGGTGTCTCGGGTACCTTTGGGAACACCGGTACCCCTCTTGATTCGGGTTGGCTTTCGGCTTCCTACACCCGAGCTCACCTGCTGATTTTTTTTTTTTTTGTGAGTTGTATAAGAGAGCAAGGAGAGAGAATATTTAGATTGTTTGGGTTAGGCTATACTTGGGTTTCGGGTAAAAGAGATAAAAGAAGGAAAAAATGATGTGATGCTAATGTGGCATTCGGGTAAGAAAGATGTGTGCTATTCATGGTCTTAAAAGGTGATATATGAGTTAAAAGGCTGTTCTTTTATACTACTTATCAAAGGATTTGTCTAATATGTCATAACATTTATTGAACACAAAATAACTGAAAAGCTTTTGGCTACTGTTTTGTGTACATGTTTCCTTGCAGATGTTATATGAAAATTTTATGTTCATAGATTTTTGTTTGCTACTGTGATTGTTTTCAATGAACAGATTAATTCAAATTTGCCTAATAACTATGCTGATTAATATGACCAGTAATACGAATTAAAATTAAGAGGTTTTATATCCTCTTACTTTGTATTTCTACTTTATCATCTTATTCATAAGATTAAGGGTGTGTTTGACAACGGGCTTAAGAGGGATTATAGGGGTTTATGATTTTAGTTTTCGTAATCTTTAGCCCTTTAGCCTCGTTCGGGTGTTAAAATCTTGAGGGGATTGTTAAAAGTATAATCCCTCGTAATCTCCCAAAATAAAAGCATTTTCAGGTAGCTTATCTATTGATCTTAGAATTATCATTTAATAAGATTGCAATAATAACCTTTATAACTAATGTTATATTTAAACCCTAACCTAGCCATGATAGATATTCGATTTCTTCTTTCATTCATTGTCTTTGAAGTCTCTACAATCATTTATATATGTTAATTACATGTGTGTACGTGTACTACATTGAATTGATTATCAATTTATTATTATATATCTATGTAAGCGAGTTGTTCTTTATATTAGATGGTTTATTGTTATAAAAGTGATTTGCATGCACACATTTATTGTTCTTTTTTTATAATCGAATATATATTAGATGGTTTATTGTTATATAAGTGATTATTAATAAATTATTCATATTGTAAGTTTGTATGAATCATATATTGCTTGCAGACATATTTATAAATGTGTGTTGTTCTTTTTTGTTTTAATCGAGGCTAAAGGCTTTGAATATGCAAAATACTTCGTGACATTAGAAGATCATTTGGAATCTTAAAAAAAGGTGGGAAATACTTAATGATATGCCTAAATATAATGTGCAAACGCAAATCTATATTATCATGTCCGCATTTACTTTACATAACTACATTCGTAAAATTTTTGAAGAAGACTTGGTGTTATTACAATGGAGAGACGTCCCGATTACATATCACATGACGTGCTTCTTGATGTTCTTGGCCATAACGAAGATTACTATGAAATGACATAACACCTAATAATATGAAAGAAATTTCTAATGAGATTGCTATTGCAAGTTTAATATGGAATTCATGACGTTGATAACTTTTTTTGGGTAGAACAACGTAAATAATTTATTACCGACAATTTAATTATATATTCACGTGATGATATATTTTTATTGTTAATTTAGTGATATGTTAGAGTAACATATTTAATTAATTATTTGTATTTACTATTCAATTTATTATGTGTGTGAGTTGTATTATATATATATATATAATCATATGACCTTTTATGTAATTTCATAATTTCCAGCTCCAGCTAGTTTCGTCAAACACAATCTAAGACAAGTGTCAAAATCAATAGAGGACATGAAGAAAGAGAATTAGTATATTCCACATGTCAGCATTTAGTGAGTAGAGAATGAAGTAGGAAGATTTAGTAGTAAGAAATATAATTTTCCTAGAAAATGCGAATATGAAGATTAAGCATGATTCTTTAGACAAATCAAAGAAGATAAACCTTTAACTCTTTCCCATTTGTTTCTCTTTCGGTTTACATCTACTTCCCATGAATCATCTTCGGCATCTCTTTGTCACATCATTTCTTTACATTCTTCTTACTATCCTCTATGATAACGAGTGTTGTAAAACTCTTATTTCAAGACCGGGTACTCAATGAGTATTTGTGATAAAGTGGGTGACCTTGTTGAGTTGAGGTGAATCATTACTATCAAACTTAGGATGATTTGATCAGAGATTTGTCTTAGTTTAATTTAAACATTACTAAATACCAGCTCATAATAAATTGCCAACTATCTAGTCTCCTTGTGTCTAGATCTTGAACTAAATGTCCAATTAAATTGCATTTAACAAATACCAGGTCTTCTTTGGTCCCACATACATATTAATATTATAGATACTTGGGTTTCCGAGGTTCACTACACTTTTGCTTGAGATGCTATAATTTTGTTTGAGATTCTAGAACTTTCCAAACTCCGAAGACTCAAGACCTATCGAAGATCTAGAAGTTCCTCCATGTTTCCAAGTGCTTAGAAATATGTGGAAGGTTCTTGGAAAATCATAGAATATTATATATAATATCTTATAGTAGGAAAGATCTAGATATGTATTTTGGACCGACGGATTAAAACAATCATGATCGGTTGTTTTCATGGCTTGATAGTATAAATAGACGGTGGTATCATTTGTTGCAAATCAACTAAAAATTGAGCTTTAAAATTCTCTTAGTAATCAAATTAATCTTGTTCTATATCTAGCGTTCCCTAGTCGATTTTTCTTAAATCTTTACGTTTATCGAGTAATGATGTTGGTCAAGACTAGGAGCGGAACTCGATCTTGTAAAGAACAAGTCCGTCACATTGTTTTCTATAATTAAAACCTGTAATAATATCCCGTTTTCTTATGTCACAAATTAACAACGATCCTATCAACAATTATATTTAGAGTATTTTTTTTATTTCTATGATCTCATGATTTAATAAATGTAAAATTTATTTTTTAAATGTACTTAAGAATTTCAACTACTGAATCTATTTATTTGCTTAATTATGGGGCTTAGTTATACTTTGAATTTATTGGTAGCCGTTATACCTTTTTTCAATCAGTAAATTTGAACCTTAAACATCTTGTGTATGGAGCATGATTGTCATTGTCAACCCATAAATCTGTCTTCATCAACCTGAATAATATTATATTCTTTATTAGTTAAATATCACTTAAAACAATATAATCTTTCGATTGGATCAATCGGGGATGCATGTTTAAAATTTCATTTCATGTAGTTAATATATGTTAACAATGCATATATATATAT
>JAUEJL010118828.1:0-11995 GCA_032274825.1 Drosophyllum lusitanicum | reverse complement strand
TTGGATCCTTGGAGGTTTTGATATTATCCTAATTTTGACTCTAATCGTATAAAATAGATTAGGGGAGAAATTAGTGGAGTCAATTTTTATCTCCGATTTTTACCACAACATATATACTTTTAAATGAGTAAACATTAAAAGTTTAGAATAACTAAATGTAGCGGCATAAGTCCTATCTAAACGGATTTAACGAATGATTGTGATGTTGAAAACCGTTTTACCATCACTTAAATTGGCCTTTTCTAGGCCCCAGAAATAACGATTCAGCACAATAAGAAAGTACGCTTGCCATACCCCTATCTGTAACCATGACTTTGAATACACTAGAGTATTAAACAATTCATAATAAAATTGGCATAAATATAAGTTATGAAAAAAAACTATAAGATAAATAACATATAGAACAAATATCAAGAGACTGAAACAATAGTACAAGGACCAAAACCTAGAGTACATTTACTCTTCATCTTCATCGTCATGGGAATCCATCCTCGTGATATGCTTGAAGGGATCAGTGCGCATATACGCCTCTGGTCGATAAAAACCCATCTCATTCATTCTATTGCTGATTGCATGAAGTATTGCTTTCTTCTTCCCCCCGTATTCGTCTTTGTTTTGTTCCACCAACTCATTGGCCTCCTCTGCCAATTTGTTCACAAAAGCAAAAATATTATCCTCCCATAGCTTCAGCCGCTCGATATCATACCCCACCAGTTTCCCAGTCTCCCATATGTCCCTCACCTGCTCTTCCACGAATGGGGTTCTTTGCTGTGCATATCCAATCATCTCATCTTTTTTTGTCTACATGCACAACATCACAAGTACATACCAATAATTAGCTAATAAACCAAGATATAACTCATAACATGATCAACTCTAACAAGAACATTTCACCATAAATCAACAAGAATATAGTATGTTAGAAAAATCTGGTGTATGCACTGTATGGACAATAAACAACTTTAAAAATCAAACGATGGTGTAAAAATACATTCTCCTTGAATTGTATTTCTACCCTTTAAATGGATTACAAGATATCAATTCAGGGATAATCGAATGATATAATATGTAATTTTTTCTATTTATAGACATCAAAATTAGGTATAACTACCTTTCAACTTTTATTTTGACGGATATTTGTCATTCTGCTGAATTATGTAAACAGATCAAAATTTAAGCAAAAAGATGAGTGCACTGAAGACTCAGCATTAACGAGACTCAACTCTCAACTTCAGCTCTTAGTTGAAAGTAGGGATGGCAAAAAAAATCCGAAACCGACGGGGAAAACCGAAAACCGACCTAAACGGGGCGGGAACGGGGAAACCCGATTATTTAAACGGGGTGGGGATGGGGACGGGTTTGATGATCCCCCCCGATTAACCGACATACCCGATTATAATTTAATATTAATTATATATATTTATATATATATATTAATATACATAAAATTAATTTTAAATAGAAAATATACAAATCTTTATACACTTTCACACCACCTAATTTTAATCATTGTCTTTATTTGAATTATTTGGTTTTGATATTTTGGATGCATTTAAATTCTTTAAGACTCTAATTTCAGTTCAGATATGTTTGTATTCGATAATGTCGTGTAATTTAGTATAATCGTTTTCTAAAACTCGTGGTAAAATCTTAACGGTGACGATCCCCGTAGTGAAAAATCATAGTTTAGTTTAACGGGTATCTCTGCGATAAAAACTACCTATTTAATCAAATGTTTATATTAAACGAGGATACCCATTTTCCCGCGGTTTTTCCCGGTCACCCGACGGGGATACCCGTTTAATCCGCGTGGTTTTTTAAGCGGGGACGGGGGATCCAATCTCCGCCCCGAATCCGCCCCGTTGTCATTCCTAAATAGAGGTGTTTGTTTGAGTAACTTTGAAGAGGGAGAATATGGTTGGTAATAAGGATAAATGGGGATTGATTAAAATATTTTTTAACTAATGGTCAAACTAAAGTTGGTCATCAAAAGTGAAACAAAGTAACAACCAAAATTTATAATTACTACTTTTGTAATTTTTAAAGTTAAAAAACTAGAAGTAAAATTTCGTGACAACCTTTCTGGATCATTATCATCATAGTTATACCTTATACATAAAATGAATATATAACATTGATTTGATTTATTATGTTGTATAAACTGTAGTAAATATAATTTCAATTTAGAAATTACTATTTATTTGCCATTTTGCATGTTGGAAAAGTAGACATCTGATAATGGGTGGACCTCAAAAGGATGGGTTTTCTTTGCTGGGCTTTTGGGCTGCTAATAAGTAACAACACATATCCACTACCAGTCTACCACTCAAGTCTCAAGCTATCCAATAATTTAACAATATATGCTTTAAAAATCAAAAATAACAAATTACCCCTGAAGTCTTAAATATCATTCTGAACATGGCCGCCATCACAGCGGCCAACAATATGACCGTTGGCCGTCTATCTATATTCTCTAACGTTCCAAAATTTTGCCATTTTAAAATTCCAGTACCTCCTTTCTCACCTCTTAGTTACCGTTACCATCGTAACCCCACACTACGCTCTTTCGATCTTCCCTCTTAAACCCCAAAACACCCACAATTCCTTTTCATCGTCTTATTTTTCAATCAAATTCTTAAATCTTTTCTTGTACAATTTTCTTTAAGAACTTCGATCCTCTTCAAGAAAACCCTTTCTTTCTTGAGGGGTTCTTTTGTTGATGAATTTGCTCTATCTCAAATTGAATCCCCAAATTTATACGACCAATTTCGTTGCTCATAACTTGATATGGCGGCATTGGCACCAGGGACATTGTTGAAGCTTCTGAATGGGATGAATTTAGGGGTGAAACCCACAAGTGAACATAGGAGTTCGCTTTTACAAGTAACAGATATCGTCCCAGCTGATCTTGATGAGAAAGACCTATGGCCAAAACATGGGTTTTACATTAAAGTTTCCGATTCTTCTCATTCAATCTACGTGAGTTTACCTTTCGAACAAGATGATCTTGTTCTCAACAACAAAATGCAGCTTGGTCAGTTCATTTATGTCGATAGTTTGGAGCCTAGTTCGCCGGTTCCTATAGCCAAAGGCGCCAATCCGATTCCGGGCCGCCACCCGTTCGTTGGAACGCCTGAACCAATTATGGGTTTGAGAGGAAAAGGGGAGAAGAGTGATCAAAAGGGGATTTTGAATAGGAATTTGAATTCAATTACAAAATCATCTGTACCAAGAAGAGGTTCTTGGGGCACAGGACAAAAAGGGGAAGATGGGGTTTGTGCATCACCAATGGTTTTAAAGCCATGTCCTTTGGATTTCGATCAATGTACGCCTGTGAAATCGAGGTCTGCTATGAGGGTTAATTTTCCAATGTCACCAATGATAAGAGGGAAAGCAGCTGAGAATAACGGGAGATTAAATGGTGGGGTTAGAGGCTCTGCAGGAGGGGCGTTGCTATCAAAGATGATGGAAAGTCCTGCAAAAAGGAAAAACTGTGTTGTTAACGCTTCTATGATGAAGTATTCAAGGAGCAAAAGTACAATTTGTGACAGAGATGCAAAGATTTTGAGAAGTCCCTTTAATACAGCTGTAGGTACATCTTCCTCTTTCTTGTATTAAATCACTCCAAAACCTTATTTCATCCTTCCAATTAAACTAAATCAATAACTAAGATTGCTTATAATAACTGTTAATATATTATTACTATTTGAATAACAACTTCAAACTTTCAATTTTAAGAAGAGGGGCCTTATTTGAGCAGTTTATGTTGTTAAGTAGAAGCAGCAACTAATCCAGAACAATTTATTTCACTTGTAAACTTAAATTTTTGAATCCAGTAAGCATAATCTCTTTAGTACGAAGTCCCAAACATCCTCAAGACAGTTCCCAATCACGCCCTTGATGCTTTAGGGGCAGAATGCTAAACTATGAAGGCTAAGTAGTGAATTCTATCTTTTTGTATAGTAAGAATGAACAAATAGGTATACTAGATGTTAATTTTCCTAAATCGAAATTGATGTGCAAAAAAGTTAAGTCATTTAAAATAGAAAGTGTTTCATTGGAAAGGTGAAATTAGTTTCATTCATATGTGATGTTTCTGTAACCTGAATCTGTCATTTGCTGCTGAATGTTAGAGACCATTGCAAAATTTTTGCAGGAAAAGAAAAGCACAACGCCGCCTCCGAGTTTAAGTAACACACGAATGTTGTCTTCCCCCAGTGTGGCTTCAGAGACAAAGAAGTATTCAAACTCAGAAATGGCTTCACAACAGGATTCTCCTTATGGCGACACTGGCTTGTCGTTTAATTTACCAGGAAATCTTGCGCTTCTGGGAAAGGTATACCTTTAAAACTGCAATAATTTCTTATTATTTAGTAACCACGTATCAAATTACTTAAGTGGTCCAACCCATACAGAATTTCTTATTTTGCTGACCTAATAAAACAATATATTTGTTTTCCTTGGTTTATAAAGTGTCACCCTCAAGATTCGTTCTTTTGTGCAAGTTATATCAAATTTCTTGATCTTTCTGATGTTTTACTTTAGGAAGCCATCCAGCAACGCGAAACAGCTCAGAAGATTGCCCTTCAAGCACTTCGAGAGGCCTCGGCCACTGAAACGCTTGTTCGGTCTCTCAAGTATGAATAAGTTCATAGTTTTTATGTGTTCATTTCTTACATTTATTAAATCTATGGCGATCCGTATCTAACATCAAACTTGTGTGATATTACTTTTAGGAATCTATCTAATTTGAGTAAATCAGCAATGCCCGAAAATCCTGCAGACTGTTTTGACCAATTTCTTGACTTCCATAGCCAAATTGTTCAAGCAGTAGCTGAAATGACATCTATCAAAGCTGCAACTGCTCAACTATCAGCAGAAGAAACACCAGTCTTTTCTTCAGTCTTGCATGATAGCATGAACAACAACAACAATTTAGACTCAAACAATGCATCCAAAAGACGAGCAGCGCTATACAAGTCAACTGCAACTTTTCCTGAAAGAAATGATCAGAAATCAACAAATTTGGCAAAGCAATTGAGAGTTCCATCGACTGTTAATCAAAAGGCAAAAGTGTTTGATAATGACGAAAACAAGAATCCTGGAGGGTCATGTTGCAGCCTAAGCAATACAATCAAACTGGGGAGGCAGATTGAAACCGAGGCTGGGAAATGGTTCATGGAGTTCCTGGAAAAAGCATTGGAAAAGGGTATGATGAAATCCAAAGGAAATGCTGAATCAGATGCTAAGAAAGTTCCTCAATCACTTATGCTAAAGGTGATTAATTGGGTTGAAGTTGAACAATCTGATTCTAGCAAGAGATCAGTCCATCCAAAAGCAACACAAATTGCTAGAAAATTGAGGATTAAAATAAAGAACCCTTGACCTTTTGAATGTTTGTTTGTCTGTGGTGTGTGATTTTTAATTGTCAAATATTGTTTGTCATGTTTTAGCATAATCAGATCCTGTACTCCGATTCTTAATAGCAACATGAATATTTCAAACTAATGGTGATTTTTTGATGTTTTAGAAAAGCAACACTCCCCTCTGTATTTTATATATATATATATATATATATATATATATATTGAAAAGTTCATTTGAAAACCGTTTTTATTGCGAGAATCATGAGAACCAATTCCCCACGTCCAGTTCCTCATTCTTCAATTGGATTGCCCATTCATAAATTCCTAACATGCACCTTGTCACACTCAATCCCCCACGCGTCAAAGTTTTTGTCGGGGTTGTGAGTGGGGGAGGATGGGTCGATCACTCAAGGTTTAGATATTTGCAACCCTTTGACTTAAATGGTTTTTCTATTGTTGGATAGAATGACTATCTAAATACTTCTCATGACCCGAAAATCAATAGGATTTGATATTGTTATTGTTATTTAAAGTTTAAAATGTTTACGCTAATACAATGAATTTTATATGGTTATCATTGTATACAATAAAACTTTAATTTTAAAAATAGTTAATTACAAAATTGGTCCTTTCTGTATACCCCTTATTTCACTTTTAGTCCTTTATTCCAAAAGGTTGTAGATTAAGTTTTTTAAATGAGAATTTTGCACACTTTTAGTCCTTTCCCTAAACGGAAGTTTATTCTTAACATTAGTTAAGGGGTATTCTTAATGGAAGTTTATCCTTTCTATGTCTTCCCTCTAAATGAATACCAGACGTCATTTTGTGGTTAAGTCACTCAAATAGGGGCCGTCTTCTCGGAAAATAGGAAGAGGCTCCGGCGAGGGAGGCGTTAGGTTTCAAAAGGGCGGTTGCCACCACTCTTGCCTCTGGATCATCCGCCATCGGATCATGTTGAGCCGATGATTTCGTTCCCCGTTATTATTCACCATAATTCAACAGCCCTTGTATCTGGCTATGTTTTTATCAACACGACGCTCTTCTGTAATTCTTTAACTAAGACAATTTGTGGCTAGCTTATTATTACTGCTTATGATCTTTGAAAGATTGATAAGGTGATGAAGATGTTGTTTTGCGTTTAATTTTTCCGAGCATATCATAGGTTACAGGATGATGGGTGAAACTCAGGCCGTAGCTTGGCGGGGCAACACGATTTGTGTTGCAGCCATGGCGATATCTAATCCCCTTTTTCCGGTTCCAGATTTGCAGACCTGAGCCTGTTGTCCCAAATTACGCTGTGTTCTCGAGTTTTATTTTTTGAATTCGTTATGTAAACAATTTATACTCAGACGAAATGAGGCAGTTTCAGAGGGGTTGGTTTCTAAGGGTGGTTGCCCCCTCTGTTCAAATCAAAGTCCGGTTTTGACTTTGTTCAGTCAAACATTGTTCTCCGAGGTCTATGATTTATTGATTTTCAAAAACCAACAGCCCTTCTTCAGATCTTCCTTCCGAAACCCACAATATTATTCACAAACAGTTATGTTTGTTGTTGATGGTTGAGATACTTAAGGGAGAAAGAGATGAGAGAGACAAAAACCCTCAATTTGAGAGACACTGAAGGGAGAAAGAGATGAGAGATAAAAAGGAGACTAGGGTTTTAATAGGAGACAAACCGGCGGTGGAGACAGCGTCGATGGTTGAGATAGAGACACCAATGGTGGTAGATTTGTGGGTTGATGGGGGTGTAGTCGATGGTGTGGCCGACGCAGGTGTTCGATGGTGTGGCCGACGGTGTTTGATGACAAAGAGATGGAACATATGGTGGAGGGTTTAAGGATCGTGGAGGTGGCGCACGCCGGTGGAGTATGAGGATTGAGGAGGATGCATAGTGAAAAATGTTTAAAATGACGTATGGTATTCATTTAAAGGGAAGACACAGACATACCATGGATTTGACGAAAAAATTGAAACGATCATTATCTTGATATGCATACCATTTTTATTTCGTCATGTATGTTGAATTATATAGCCGACTAAACACTTAACTATATCTCCTGACATATAACAACTTATATTGTTTTGTATACGTATAAATTGGAATCCATAGATATAAAACCTAGCACAATTGAAAAGTTTTATAAAAATATAAAAGAAATGTAAAAAATCTTATTCGATTAAATCTAAATAACAATCTATTCGAATCGAATTCTTATAAAGTTCGGTTGTCAGTTATTTTTCAAAAATAAAATTTCTAAATAACTTAAAATCAAATAAAATAACAAAATAACACCTTATGTTTAGTTATAACGAGTGTTGGTGGCCTGCGCTTCGCTGCGGATATTGGCTTTAATAATATACAGAAAAATTAAAGACGTTTTGTAGAAATGTTAGAGCGTTTTACATACTAAAACTGGCAGGTTATTTACATAAGCATGATACATGAAAGACTCTTGAGAAGGAAGAACTACTTTTTTATTAAAGCTTATTCTGGAAGCATAAAAGGAGGTCCAATAAGCAGAAAGTGGATGTAGCAAGTGACTGTAGAAACAGATTGCAGCATATAATTTCTCATGTATGAACAGTAACTAAAACGACCTAAAATCAATTCAAAACGACAATGAAGTACTGACAAATGTATATATGTATAATAAGAGTGTTTCGTCTTTTTGAAGGAAAAAAATAGTTCAAAATGGTATACTTGATCGGTGAGATTCAAATTTATACTTTTCGTGATAAAAAAAATGTCAAGTCAGCCCTTTAACTTATTAAACCCTTTTATAAAATACCTAAAATTATTAAATCGGATTAACAGAATATTTCGACTTATTAAACTAACTATTGTATGTAGAGTTATTATATTCTACTAGATTAGGTTAGATGTTCATGTAATTAATGAGTTTGTTTAAAAAAATATAAATACAAATATTAAATATTAATAAAAAGATATTAAATAATTATATAACACGAAAAAATGATAATTAAAAAAAATAACGATGAACGGCCTTAACATCCAGATCGCCGGTGGAAGCATCAACACAAAATTGAGGGCATACGTGGCGGTAGAAACGTAGTATAATGATACGATTAGACATTATTGTATTTCTTGTACAAATTATCGATTATTATTGTTACAGTTAGGGAAATTAATAAGGTTATGTCTTTATTTGTTATAATTAAAAATTTTATAAAATGATTTTAAAGTATTTTAAAATGATAAAATTAAGAATTTGGATAAATATGATATTTTGAAAGTTAGGATAAACGAATATGATATTTTAAAGTTTAAAAAAGAAATATATGAAAATTGTTTAATAATTTGGATTCAATTTTAAACAATAAAAATCAAAATTGGAATTTTAATTTCGATTAGATAAATGGTCAAGATTGAAAACTTAAATTTGTTTAGTTAAAGAAAAGGTTAGGCTAATATAATAAATTTGATACATGTTAGTCTTTTATTTATATTAGAAGATTATATATATTTTTTAAGGAGAACGAGGACTGCAGTTCTTACGGTTATGGATTAAAAGAAAATTGTATGATTTTATTTTTTTAAAGAGAGAATTTCATATAAATCATTATAAAAGTTTCAAATTACGTATATATCCTTTTAAACATTTAAATTATAATTATATCCTCATAATCTTATATATATCTTATATCTTATATATATATAAGATATATATATATATATATATATATATATATATATATATGAGATGGTTTATTTGAGAACCATTATTATTGTAATAACCGCGAGAACCAATCTTAGTTGTTTAATTGGTAAAGTGGAATTCATTGATGAAGAGTGTAGGGGATTGAGTGTGGCAAGATGCATGTAAGGAATTCATGGGTGGACAATCCAATTGAAGGAGGAAGAATTGGACGATTAAGATTGGTTATCGATGTTCTCAAATCCAAAAACCTAATAATTTATACTATATTATAAAGCATTTAGGCATTTTGCTTAAACTCTTAAATTTTAAGTGTTTTAAAATTACCAAATTACCACTTATATAAATTAAATTGAGTAACTATTAAATATAGTTAATAAAATTTTATATTCTATTTTAATAACTAAACTTTATATATTTAAGAAAATCAAAGTCAATACAATTTTTTTAAAGTCAAAACCAATACAAATTAACTTAATTATTAAAAAATATTTTCATAACCTCTTTTAATAGAAATGTAAAGGAAATGTAAAAAGGATAAAAAAACATACATGTCACCAAACGAAAATTATTCGATGTCACCGTATTACATGAATACTATACTCCATGCGTCTTGAAAACGAACATGTTAAAGAGTAAAAATTATTTATTACCGCTACATTGCGCGGGTATCATGCTAGTTGTAGTTAAAACGTTTAAGAATTAGAAATCATTAACTCCTAAATTTACTTGTATTTAAATTCCTAAAATACCCCTCCCTTATTCCTACGTCCTAACCTCGTCAACACTCGGCCCAATTCATCAAAATTCTTCATCGACAACCTCTCTCCCCCATCGAAATTCTTCCTGAATGGTAGCATTTACTGTACAAATTCAATGTTGAATGTTAGTGGAAGTCGAATGCATATTTTAATGAAAATCGAATGTTGCTGGCTATCAATTTATAATGGATTTCATTTCATGAGCTTAGTTTTCTAAACAGTAAACAATATATATCTACCAACAATAAAAAATCAGCTAGCCAATGCACAAACCCAATGCATATTTTAATAATCGCATCCACGACCTTGAAACTCGCCACAATTAATTTAAGTTATTGCATATACTTATACACTAAGAAATCGCATAATTTTGGAACCTCCAATACCAACACACATGATTGTCGAATTCTAGGAATTTAAATATAAATAAATAAACTTGATGTTATTTTATATTTTTTAAAAATATTTTAATTATAATTAATGATATATATATATATATATATATATATATATATATAGGGGAGGGTTCGTACGAGAACTGCGAGAACCAATATTGACCATTCAAGTGGTAAGTGAAATTCATGGATGAAGAGCGTGGGGAAATTGAGTGTGGCAAGGTGAATGTAAGGAATTTATGGGTGGGCAATCCAATTGAAGGAGGGGGAATTGGACGACTAAGATTGGTTCTCGCAGTTCTCGTATGAAAAACAGTTCTCGTTTGAACTTTTCCATATATATATTATAGGTTAAGTATGATATTATTAATCGGATAGTCACTAGCATAAGTATCGTCACTTGCATCAATATCACGAATGCTGGTATAATTAAAACACCTAAACTTGACTTTAATGAACTTGCACAGTTACATTGTATGAAAGGAAGGTAGTGCTAGCTAGCAGGTATATGTCACCACGATATATAGCCTAGCTAATTAAGCAGATAAACAAAGGTTTAGTGAACTCTTATGAAGTCCTATATATTAATTGATCACTAAGAGGAAAAAAGTGTATATGGTCGGATATTAAAGATGGGTTAAAATTCTCTCATATTTTGGTCAAACAAGACTCATCATCTTTTCTCACAGATATGAGCGACGGATCGACCTATTAAGAGACTCATTCTTGACTTAAAATAGATGACCCGCTCTTATGTTTTTTAAAGAACATGATAGGTCATGTTTGACAATAACACGAAAGAAGATCTTAACCCATTAAAGATGTGTAAAATATTATTAGATAAGTATATATATATGTATGTATGTATCTAGGTATAAGTCTCTATCTATATAAATCGTTAAAGGAAGACATCTTAATTTGAAGTGTGTCTCTATCTCTATAAATTGTTTAAGAAAGATATCATAATATGTTATATAGACTCATGTCAAATGATGCTAATTTAGTCTACGGGGTCTAGCTATTAGACTAGGATTGTATTGTGAAGGTAATCAGTGTACATCATTGATCGAACATGTAAAACTTATAGATGTTTTTTATTTATAGACTTATACACCCAATCTAAACACGCTACCTATTTACATATAAACCCCTATATTTACAATTAATCATCATGTACATTTAATACACATCCACAACTTAAGGTGAGGAACATAAGTTATAAATCTTGGTGTACGTAGCAGCTTGTTGTAGACATGAGTAAGATGATATGTGTAGGGATTATTAAATTTGTAATTTTTGTGTAATTTTTTCTTTGATAAAGTGAAAATCAGTTTCTGCATGTTTAGTACAGTTTTAAAAGATTAAATAGGTCAAAAGATAAGTTATTCCAAGATTATCATGTCACAAAGTTAGAGTTTTAGATTGTGAAGCTCATAACTCATGAAATGATTTTATACGTAGAGTAATAAAAACCTTATAGTTATTGTTTGATATATTGATAACTATTAAGAGAAAACCTAACAAATTTTGACCCTATACACTTGGGTGTGACTATTCTATATTAAACAATAATATCATAATCATTATATCTAATATTTCCCTACAATGAGAATAATAGAAAGGTCGGACGCTTACACTAGAGCAAAAATTACCGTAGAAGAGAAATAAAATACATAAGAAAAAAGTAAATATGTAAAAATCTTCAAAGTATTAACATATATATATATACATAGAGGAAGGTTAATGCGAAAAACTTCTTATTTGCGAAAAGTGCGAGAAGTATTTAGGGCCATTGGATG
>JAUEJL010118827.1:0-24242 GCA_032274825.1 Drosophyllum lusitanicum | reverse complement strand
AGTTTGAAAGAAAAGAAAAGAAGAGAAAGAGTATTGTTTTTATTTTGTGTTCCCGAGTCGGAGAGAAAGAAAAAAAAAGAGTTGTATTACATTAATACCCTTATTTTATAAAATTATTAGTTGTTAGTAGGGGTAATTTAGTCACTAATGAAAAATCATTAAACTTTTCCATTCCTTTCCATCCAAATCTTCCCACTTTTGGGAGAAAAGTTTAGAAGAGAATGTTAATAAAATTTTCCTTTCAAACTCCTTCTCTTCTCTCCTTAAAAACACTCTGAAATACAAATATTTTTTAATTCTTTCTTCCTTCCTTCATTTTAAATCACTTCTTTTCTCCTAAAATAATATAAAATTCTGGAACACAGCGTTAACGACTTACTTTTTATTCATCATCTGCTTCATCTCTTTCTACTTTTCCCTTTTGCAGTCATGGCTCATAATGATCAAATTAGCCCTCGTGGTACGCTTCAATTCCCTTTTGCTGTATAATAATCTTCATGTTGAATTCTCCCACCTATTATTCCTGCCCTTTCTTCAAATTTGTGAGGATTGGTTACAATTGGTGATCCATGACACTTCAGTTGCACTTTATATTTCTTTTTCCCTTATGTGGTACTCCGGATTTCCTTTTTCATAAACGGTGCTCCGGTTATCCTTTGGTGCCAGACCGCCAAGTCCTCTTATTAGGCAAATTCTTGGAAAAGAAAAAAAAGCCCTAGTAGGTAAAGATTAAAGAACTTTTGCGGGGTATGTTGGTAAAATATGTACACATGTTTCTCGGTTGGAATCGAGAAAGCAAACACCCCCGTCAACGTCGTTCCTCTCTCGGTCCCAACGTTGTCGAGCTGCTGCCGCTGTCCAGTTCCTCGACGGAGGTTCCGCCGCCGCTATTCCCGCCTACGTCTAAGGTTCCGCCGCCGCTGGTTCCGTCTAGGGTTCCACCCCTCAACGTCGTTTTGCTTCTCGCCTTTTCGCTGCCGCTCGTTCTTGCCTTCGTCTAGGGTTCCGCCGCCGCCAGTTCTGTCTACGTCGTCTACCTACTCCGCCTGTCTACCGTCGGCGACCGCTGGCTCTCATGACTGTACCATCTCCGACAGAAGGTATGTTGTACCTCTTCACTGTCTCTCTATTTTGAGTGTCCACTGCTCTATCTCTCTCTGTTTTTTGTCGATTGTACAACACAGACTCAAGAAATGATCGATTGAAATGCTTTGTATGCTTTGAAATGACCGATTGTACAACACTGTTTCTGTTTTGATCGATTGTAGTGATCAATTGAAATGCTTTGTATGTTTTGTATTTGTTGTTTGAAATGCTTTGTATGCTTTCAAATCTTGTGCTATCGCCACCAAACAAGAGAAATGATTCTCTGTTACATTTCTCTGCTGATTCCCTTTCTCAACAATTCCATTCTCTGTAATCATTTCCCTGCAATTCCATTCTCTGTACGAAACGCACCCTTAGGGTTCTTGCATATCTTGAATTTGTGTTTTCTTCCTCAACTGCATTCTGATTTTCGTTCTATTTGTTTTGAATACTTTGAAAATATTTAGTATTCTTTATTGCTCTTTGATCGAGAATCTTAATCATTGGTTGCTTGCATTCCAACTGGCTTATAGGTTTTGGTCTACGACGTTTACAACTGAATTGTCCCTAGTCATCACGGATTTTTGTAGTAATTGGCGCTTATCGCTTCAGAATTACTGAAATGGAGAATGGTATAGATGATCAGAGAATATTAACACCACCAGATTCTGTAGAAACTTCAGGTATGCCTTTTATATCAATTCCAATTCAACTCTCTCTAGTTTTGGATGTAATTCGTCAGTAGGTATTATTGTTACTTGTTTGTTGATCAACGAGATTGACACCAAATTAGGACTCGCTTAGTCTATATATCGAATTTTTGAGCCCACAAATTCAGACAAGTAGACGCGGAAGCTATTTTTCAGTGTTGTCTGATGACTATAGATGCAGTTTAATGATTTAGTTGAAAGGCTATAATGATTGTCGACTTTAATTTTCATGTAAAACTTGGATTTCCTAATTTCAGAAATCAAATTTGATCTGAACTTTGTCACTATGTTTCAATTTTTGTATATCAAATTTCACAGCTGTAACTTGATCAAGTGAATTAATAGGATTTATTTATTTTTATATTTGTTTCTGGCTTATACCTGTTCTTAGTCCTTGAATTTCAGCCAAATTTCCTAATTATAGTTTTTTTGTTAGTGTCTCCTGCGGCAGATGATGTGAAAAGTTATAGCGTTCAACAAAGAGAAGCTCTACCTGAAGAGCCTCGATGCATAGAATGTGGTCGGTATGGGGAATATATATGTGACGAGACTGATGATGATATCTGCAGCCTTGAATGTAAGCAGAAACTTTTGCTTAAAATTCAGCAGCCCAGGTTGCCGACTAGTCTCACACTGCCTCCCATAAGATTACCCACAACCGATGAGTGCATTTATGTTAGAGATGGTAAGTGTAGATTAGAGACTCGGTTATTAACCACCAACCAGACGGAATTGATTAGGGCTAAGTTTGAGATTGCTGTAAAGGGTAACTGTGTTCCACCTCCAGCGTTATCTTTTGCTGATTGCAATCTTCCTCAGAAGCTCCTGCAGAACATTGAATATGCAGGTTATGAGATCCCAACACCTGTTCAAATGCAAGCAATTCCTGCTGCCTTGAAGGGTCAAAGCCTTCTTGTTTCTGCTGAGACTGGTTCAGGGAAAACCGCATCTTATTTAGTTCCTGCAGTCTCTTATTGTGCAAATCTTAGAAAACAGATGGATATCGACCAGAAAAAACCATTAGTGATTGTGCTGACACCAACTAGGGAACTTTGCATACAGGTTGAGGAACAAGCTAAGGTGCTTGGAAAGGGTTTGCCCTTTAAAACAGCATTGGTGGTAGGTGGTGATGCAATGCCCAAACAGATCCATCGTTTGAAGTGTGGGATAGAAATGATTGTTGGTACACCTGGCAGGCTTATTGATCTTTTAACCAAACACAACATTGAACTAGACGGTGTTTCAGTTTTAGTTATAGATGAAGTGGACTGCATGCTACAAAAGGGCTTTCGTGAACAAGTGATGCAGATTCATAGGGCTCTGTCTCAACCTCAAGTCTTGTTGTATTCTGCAACGGTTCCAATAGAAGTGGAGAAAATGGCAACTTCACTGGCAAAAGAGATCAACATCATCACTGTTGGAAAGCTAAACAAGCCGAACCAGGCTGTGAAGCAGGTGGTTATCTGGGTCAAGTCAAACCAAAAAAAGCAAAAGCTTTTTGATATATTGACGAGCACACAGCATTTCAAGCCACCCGTTATAGTGTTTGTGGGTTCAAGACATGGGGCAGATCTCCTTTCTGAGGCTATAACTGTCACCACTGGGTTAAAAGCACTGGCTATTCATGGAGAGAAGAACATGAAAGAAAGGAGAGAAATTATAAGTTCATTTTTACTAGGAGAGCTTCCGGTGATTGTAGCAACCGGGATTTTGGGCCGAGGAATTGATCTGTTGCATGTAAGACAGGTTATCATATTTGACATGCCAAATTCCATCAAAGAGTATGTTCACCAGATTGGTAGAGCATCTAGAATGGGAGCGGAAGGTAATTCAATTTTGTTTGTTAACGAGGAGAACAGGAATTTGTTTCCGGAATTGATTGGAATCTTGAAATCATCTGGGGCTGCTATACCCCGGGAGATTACCAGTTCTAGGTATCTGGCAGCCTCGTTGCCTAGCAACAGAGGTAACAGAAAAAGAAAGGCCAGTTGCTAAACTGTTAAAAGTATAGTCCCTGTTGTTTTTTTGCTGGATCAGGTGTAAATACAAATTGACTTCAAGAAGTATCTGTGATTCTGTTCACATTCTATCTGATCATGACAGTTTAGTGACCAAGAATTTAAAAAAGTGCTTCTTATGAAGACTGCATCCTGATGTGAGCAAATTTGAGCGAAGTAGCCTCTAGTTTCATATGAGAAGCTGACCGCATCTAAAGAAGATTGCCACGGCTTCCGTCATATATGTCAAAAGGTATAATCAATTTATCATTTCACTTTAGGGTTAAACGCACAAGATAGCAGCATACTTCAGGTGATTTCACATTTTAACCAACTTACTTCTTTTCTGTCCAATCGATCAATCGCAACTGCAAACTCTAATATACTTGCCAATTATAGAGACAACATATGAGAACAAACACAAAATATGGACTAGCAATAGAATCCAGCAAATGCCCGGTTTCTGTTTCCAAACCCAGATTGAACACTAGGTTGTTTTTATATGAACATGCCCTTCAACTTTTGTCTATTTACATTTTTAAACCTTTAAAAGAAATCTATTTTAGCATTCACACATCAGCTGGCATTGCAGGTTCCAAACTAAACCTGTACTATAAAATGAACATAATGTCAGAGGTTATTCTGTGCATTTAACCCTTCGTTTTATTCTCTCATTTTTAATGATACTAAGGACAAATAGATTTCAAACAAGGTATTGACATGGGTATTTGACTGACAGGATTTTGGGGTGATGATTTCTGTTAAAAAGGTTTCTATATGTTCTGCACATTTTATCACAACACCTTATGAATGTCCATTGGATCACCCAGAAAGCGCTATCCGAGAAAGGGCTAAACCCGTGATCAGCCTTCATGTATTTCGAGACACTGGTATTACCAATGGACCTGATTATTACCATTATTTTAATATTGTGTACATATAGGATTTTATGTTTTTAATACTTAATGATATTTTTATATTGTTATATGAAAGAGGAATATATTTATCATTTGTCAAACATCCTTTGATGTTGAAGACCCCAATCAAACAAATAAGAACCCTAAACCGAAGAAGAAAGAAAAAGAAGAATGTTATGTATAGAATTTTATAACTCATAAAAGAATTTTGAGAATGCTTGAAAGAAGAGAGGACTGTTTACAATCCGTCAATACAAGTGTGGGTTCCCCCATCTAAACCTTAAACCAACTTTGCCACCCAAAGCATAGTGTTGCTACTATTGATTGAATAACACGTTTTTTTATAACTCACATAACCACCATAGTACCATACGCAATACACGTGCCAAAAATAAGACTCAAATAATCAATCCCCCTTGTTTAGATTCTAGCCCTCCAAAATCTTCTTTTGAATGCAAAAACTTGTGCAATTTGATGGTAACATTTCGATCAACTTTGGCTAGTTAATTAATTTTTATTTAAACTTTTGTAATCTTTTAAGATCTTTCAAAACATGCCCATGATAATGATTTTATAGTTTATTACAAGCTTATTAGAAAATAAAGTTTGTGATTTTGTTATAATACAATGGATTTAATTAAATTTGGCAAACGAACTAAAATCTATGTTGGACAAACATACTGCAGAACAGAATCATATAAGCCCATAACCAAACTGATCGATTATGAAAACATTAACCGAAACTTCAGTTTTTAATAAAAATAAGATAAGTATTTTTCACTCCTTAATAAAAATCATTAAGCTTTCAACCGCTTGTGTTTCACGTCAATATCTAAACAACGCTTATGAGATTTAAAACTAGAAGAAAAAGACTAGATTTGTTAATCTCCAGAAAATTTCAATAAAATGTAAACAATTGCATTGTTATATAAACATTGGTAAAATTACTTCCAACTGCGAATCAAAAAGTTCTAGAACAATAATTCTTTTTTTTTTCTTTAAAGGGAGTTTTCCCATCTTAAACAGGCTACGTCAAAAATTCAAGTTATGTCAAATAACAATTATTAATACTCCCCCATCCAGATGGACCAGATGTTTTCCCTGGGAGGACCGAAGCGGGTGTCTTGTGAGACTATCCGGTCCTCATTACCACTAGGCCATCTTGAAATAATTAAGTCTTGTTTCTTTTCTTTAAAATATCAAGCTCTAACGAGAGGGTGATCCATAACAAAAGAGACGAATCAAGGTTCTTGAACTTGACAAGCTGTAGGCACAATTAGCAGCAGGCCAAGAGCATAAAATGTGAATCAAAACACCAAAAACTGAACAGATAAGTATCTAAATTAAGATTGATACATAGGCACACTGCTTAATCCCCTGTTTAACAAGTGTTCATAACATAATGCACAATTACAGAGAACTAGCTAACTACCCAAAATGCAGCACAAAATGAACTTGAACCGGTTGCTGCATTTGTAAATAAATTACTCTTTGTTTCTTGCTGATCGATCTTTCCTATGCCCACCAAGAATACGAGATATTTGCAAACCTCTACTGAACGCTTGGTTGAAAAGCATACGTGTTTGGAATTCAGAAACAAAAGGAAACCATGCAAGAAACGCAACCGGGGTGAACAGAAGTAGACCCATCACTATCTCATACCCACGAGCAAGTGTCCTCACTGATCCCCAGAATCCAGCTGACTTTACTACCGGTTTGCATGCTTGTGCAATCTGAAATTTAACAAAAAACTCATACCTAAGTCTCACTTACATCTTTGTTTCCGAGTCCTATTTATATGGTGTATGAGGATTGAGAAGAATGAAGATCTGATCACAGGTACCATTTACTAAAAGCGAATATTGCATACCGGTATTATGTTTTTTTCATGGTAAATCGAACAAACTTTTCAAAACTTTCAAAAAAGGGAAATCATGAAGCAAGTAAACTTTTAACACAAGTACGTTACCTTTTGGAGGTCAAAATTGAGCTTTTTTAATTTATCACATAAATTACAACTAGATCCACAAAATGGATAAGGAAAACTGTATAAACAAATGGAGCCCCAATATTCTAAGTCGCTTGGAAGATTGAAAAAAGAAAAGATTTTACTTTCCCATTTCCTTTCTGTGTTTTTGGGACCCACAAAATCGAAAATGAAGAAAATTGGAATGCTTATAAAGCTAGCTCCTAACATTTACTAAGAGGATCCACAAAATCAAAATGGGAGGCAATTTTTTGATACTAACCACAAGCCAACAGCAAAAATGACCGAGTTCTACATTTCAGTAGGATCAAGTGATTAACACACCAAAGAACTAGAAATGTATAGGGAAAGGCATACTGACCAGTAACAAACCCCAGCCAGTTGGCATAAAGGCAAGAATGCACACAACAATGTCTTGCAGTGTCATGTGAGGGAGTGCAATCAGGATCACGAGAATAGATACAAACATGATGAAGATCGCGCCTTTAATCAGCCGGAAAACAAGTTGAAATTTTGCACTGAATTTCATCCGCCCAAACGATATAGCCTGAAGATTGAAACAAGAAAAACTCAATTTCTAGTAATAAATTTGACCTTATAAGATATGTCCAGCTTTGTAATATCCCACCCATCCATAAACTGCACTGCCCACTATTATTATTAGTGTTTGATTAATGTCGGAATATCTAAAATACCCATGACTATTGAATCATTCACAATAGGAGAATCATTCCAAGACTCTCTCTGTCCAAAAACAACAAAAAACTAAAACAAAAAAAGGCAAAAAGAAATGATATTCGAAAAATATGAAGATCGTGTTTTACTGGATTTGGGGCAGGTCAAAAAAGTGAATTTGTGTTTATTCATGAATTGAACCATGAAAGTGTCAATATGAATGTTAGGAATTGTAACTAGCATTTGCAAAACCTCATAAATTAGCTTTTGTTTTCAACAAATTGTTACAACCAGTTTCGACTTGCTATTTGGTTTAAACTTCTTGATACATGGAACTTGAAAACTAAAAACAAAAGTCTTGCCCAACGGTTCACTCCCTAGCTTTTGAAAATCATGATCTTGCCAATAACCAAGATGAGCAACAAAATTGCAACTAAAATATAAAAAAAATGCTACTTCCTCACCTTCACAACCAACAAAATGGCGAAAATGACCACCCATGATATGCCATAAACCTGTCATTAATAAAGAAAAAAACCAATTAGTGACTTTCTTTTCAAGTCAGAAAATAGAAAGTACAGAGAAGAGCCAGACGACACATACCAGGACACTCTTCTGATGCTTTGTCATACTTAAATGATAAACAAGCCCATACTGATAAATGAAAAAACGTAAAGATAACAATATTTCTACTATAACACCACGCTTTCCAGAATAACGTAGGTGTTCCTGTTCCTCCTCCCACCATGATTCCCAACTCTTCTCAGGGGGGACCCCAATACCACCCTGGTTACTAATCCACTTATTCCAATCAGACCAATCATCAACAATCTTTTGCCACTCAAAACCAGATGGATTGAAGAGAAATGGAGCAAATAGCCACGTGCCAACCATAAACCATATTGAGATTGTGATCAAGAGGTAAGCAACTGCTCCTCTATATGATTCACCAAATATTTGGTATACAAGGAGCAAGATCATAAGTTCAATTCCCTTGACAAAATGACTACGAGAGTAAAGACGGTAATTTTCAGCAAACTTTGCATGAAACACAACAAACCCGCGACCTGTTGCCCTGTACTTTGCACCTCCATGAAGCAATGTCCTACCATAGTAGTGGGTCTTTGTTCCAAGAGAAAACGTAAAAAACACAGGGGCAAGCTGCAACTGCATAAGAATGAATTCACTTAACGCAGTCCGGAAACCTCGTTCTAGACCTATTTCCATCATCATAGGTAATGCCATTAAGAATCCAATTTGCACAAAAGATTGCGAAGCAAGTGCAACTTGAAGCGGTTTATTGTGCCGAATGGCAGGTTGGGTACTAAGCCCTTGCTCAAGTCCACTAAGAACGAGATAAAGCCGACCGTAAAGAAATACGTACACAGTCAATACCGTGATCTGCAAAAGGAAAATATAATTAGCTGAGAACTCAGATAAGTAACGATATTACCTGGCATAACTCAACCCATTTACTAGTAAAAGCATCGATTTGAGTTATATCTTATCTCTATAGTGCTAAACAAATAAAATAAAAATAGAATAAAAGTTTTGAAAAGGAAATAGGTTAGAAGTGCCTCGGTGTAATTTTACATCATTTTGTTGGATTGACAAGATTATTGTTGAAATCATACACATTTGTAATGGTATTTGACACACTAGTGAATCAGGCCAACCCAACATTAGCCAACCCACTCATTATGCCACCTCTAATATTACCACATGAAGAGAATGACTTCAGTGAGCATTTTACCAAAGTACTAAAGTAGAAACCGATTGTAGTGAAGTAACATGACAACATCCTGAAAAAGTCGAAACGATGTCCAAGCCTGTATAGGTCACGGCTAAGTGTTTGTTCCCCGTTCCCATTGGCTATTTTAGCCTCAAACAGAGATATTTGATTTAGACCGACATCCCTCCCTTTACCAACTTGTATATATTCATGATGTGTGACATTGCCTTCACGCAGTGTAGAATTAAAACCTGTACACAGCAAAGAAATGGTTAGCCGAGTCAAAACAAACAACATAACACAAGACACATTGGAGTTTGAAAATACCAGCAAAGATGTCCTCGCTTAGGTTTATGATCTTGGAGGCTTTGCTCACACCTCCTCTTGTAAGGTGGAACAACCTATCAAAAACATCTGGATGACCATAGTGAAAACGAACCCTGGAGAAATCAACAAGTGTAGTTGACCATTAATAAACACGTACGCAATGGAGGTATGAAGATGAAAACAGAATGATTTATATCTTACTTCAAAGGGTTAGCCAGCAATCTCTGACCAATCGTTACAAAACTAGTCTCTTGATTGGACATAAACCACGCAAGAGAAGAAACACTGCAACGAGAAAATAGCAAGGTGAGCTTAGTGAAGAAATGAAAGAAACACAGCTTAACAACTTTTGCCATACCTTCCGGTGAATATATGCTCCCTAAGTCCCAATATTGTAGGGTACCTAACATCATCATGTTTCTTAAGAAATTCTTGAAGCAAGTTTCTCATTTTCAAGGCCTCTTCCATGTAGTTATCCTACAGATGTACAATTGATTAAAGTTAAGGGAGGCAGATATACTTTTTCAATATAAATGTAGAAGTGGACTTTTGACAACAAACCTGATTCATGTCTATAGTCTGCAAGCCCTCTCCACGTGTGAAAATAATAGCATGATTCTGATTTTCAGGCTTCCCTTCTCCCAGTATTGCAGGTCCAGGCAATTTTATCTTATAAATAACCTGCACATTGAGATAACCTCTACTGTTACCAAACCACTTATCCAAAGCAGTTGAAGTTGCAATATTGCGTAGTTTTCTTCAATGCTGTCTTTCTTTTACTGAATATTGAGATAAGATATTTCCATAATTATATCATTTCTAGGATCTTGATCAACATCATCAAGACTCCACAAAAAGCGAACTTTATAGCGAAATCACATTTAGAACTTCTCAATTATGCAAGCGGAACAACGAAAACTATAAACCTTTTCACAGATAGCTTTCTATTAGCGCATGTAATTATCATGTGGTTTCAAGGAATTGTTTTTAACAAAAATCTGGGTGCATTCAGATACTGTCAGAAACAAATAAACCCAAACATAGAGTTGCATTACAAAATTAAAAAGAAGCAGGTGCTTAAAAGTGGAAATCCCAGTTTTTACCTGATCCAAGTTTTGGCCTGTCTCAGAAGCATTAGAATTTGGCATAGCTTTGACTAGAGCAGAGTAATAAACCTTGTGGTTTATCTTTTTAGTTGCATCTTTGCTAGGCTCCTCAACCTCATCTATGTAAGCTACACGGAGAGATGGGTACTCTGTCATTAGTCTCAGAACATTTTGTGCACGAAGATCACCAGATCGCTTTTGAATGCCATATTGTTGGCATGACACCACATATGTAAACTTCATATCAGCTACGGCTTGACACTGAGCCCACAATGACCTTTCTCCCTTCATCTGATCCTCGTTCAATTCAATCGCTTTATAACCTTCCATCAAATCTGCTCAAAACGACAAAACCCCATAACAGAATCACAAAACACCAAATCATCTTCTGTTAACTTGAAACAGTCATTTATAACAAGAGAAGACAAATTTAATGCCAGGATCAGTAAGAAACAGCTACATACCTTCGTCTTTAGCCATATCAAGGAAAGCCTGAAGCTCCAAGGCTTTGCGATAATACATCATTCCCCTAACTAGCATAATGTACGAAGGGTTATTTCAAAAAAAACTCTATAACATGTTAATAGTGCTATTTAGTTACTCAGACGGTGACAAGTTAGGTCAAATATACCAGTTTTGGTCAAAGTTTGTCCTCTATAAGAAGCCCAAAGACGCAGTTGATCTTCTAAATGGTCATTTCCTTTTAGGTCATCTTCGCTGTTACAGTTCATTCTCTCAAGAAAGTTGGTCCACTCATCTGTAGGTTACAACCGATCAGTGTAATATGTATGTATGTATGTATGTATGTATACAATATATATGTGTGTTTGTGTGTGTATAAATACACATACTGGTGCTGTGTGACCATGTAAGACCCTTGTAGGATATGACAAACCTGGGAAAATCTTTTGCAAATAGAAGAGGATTGATACCCCGTCCTCGTTTGGGACTTCCAAATCATGCAAGGAAAAGAGAACCTCCTCCGTGTAGTAAGGGGTGAGTACGCTGCCAAAAAGAACATATTATGCACAAAACAAGGTATAATAGCCTAGTTTAGGAATAAGTTAGCAAACCATTGTATTTCAAATGTACGACTTGAAAAAGGACAAGTCAAACTAATGACTCCACACTTCAGAGTCATCAAAACTCGTATTGAACAAGTGACTGAATCGACTTCAGTGACTCAGAAATACAAATAAGTGGTTCTTGTGAAAGAAGATTTTAATTGATCATGTAAGACTTGTACAGAAAGGTTCAAAAGACACGTTGCATAGAACCCTGAATATAGCTGTGTCCAATATAAGTACTCTTAACACTATCAGAGTGCTCTAAACAACTTTAGAGATTGAAAAGCTTCATGGAAAAAGTGAATCTGGAATATGCGCCATCAACATGTGAACCCAGCGAAAAGACTTACGAGAACGAAAGCATATTGCGAACTTTGGGGGCTGAGGGCATGTCCATAAACAATGAATTGGAGAAGAAGGATATTCTTCTTCTAGCTTCCAAGTTTGAGGGCACATCCATTGCAGACTCCTTCACTGTAAGCAATAAGTACAACCTATTGATCTGCAAAAGGACACCAAGTGAGAAGTATATAACTAAATTCACGACTAAAACCTCAACATGTCTATAAGTTATTATCTACTTTCTCCTTCCAAGCTTCTGATTCTGGAGTTGGGAACCGGATTGCTCCGGCAGGTGCAAATAACTGGTATTGTTCATCCGTCTCATATCCTTGCCCATCCAAACTACACAAAAAGGAAACAAGACACGATATAAGAGATAACATGAAGTGAAATAGACACAAATGGTTAATATTCGGAAAAGCTTTACTTTAGTTCTTCCATTATGTCTCGTGTCACAACTTCATGCATATCCTGGAAAAGAATTACAACTTGATCCCGATCCTCCTGCTTATTTGTTAACTGTGAATGGCAAACCACATTGCGTTAGCTTACTATCACCATAAGGATGCGCTACTTAAAGAGCATAAAAATTGGTTCAAATAGCTACTGAAATACATACCAGGTAATTAATAAGCTTGACAACATGATCATAGAGGATAGGGAGAGCACTCATTTTGAAAACGCTCACTAGGTTGCCATCGTCAATATGTTTGTCAACTTGGGCAAATATATCATTGATAACCCTGAAAGAAAACCAGGTTGTGTATCAGACAAGTATAGACGCATGATGCATCCCTCAAAATCTTGTTTCATAATAGAACTTGTTAAACAAAATTTGTACATCTTCTTTGCTGTAAAATATATAGTGGACTTACTTTTTCTCACGCTTGCCACAAACCAAAAACTTAATAATATTGCGAAAAGATGCATAACATTCACGAACAGCGCAAGACATGTAACTGTCACTTTCAATCCTCTTTTTCAGCTCACGGTCTTTGCCATTGCTGTCTTTTGCCATATCCAATGCAATAGGGATCTAACCAGTAATTAATGAAACAATAAATGCCTTATCACAAGGTTCAAGGAATAACAAATCTTAGTCTCCTGTTACAGACATACCATGCTAGCAAGAAGAAATGGAGGCCACTGAATTAGGCCCAATTCTCTATCTGCCCAATATGGAACAAGCAAGAGGTTCATTTCCCTGTAGCCACGATGCCTTTCATTAGATAAAACTTGAAGCAATAAATTAGATTTAGAGACAAACGCATGTAAATTTTCAACGCACTACCCCACAACAACTTATTCATAACTACCTGTTATTAATAAGATCTTCCTCTCGGAAACTTGTGATTATTTTGTTCCATAATTGAGCAAATCTTGCAGCTTCTTTCCCTTTATGTAAAGGGATCTACAGCAAGAACGAGAACAATAGCCTCAATATACAGCTAACATCATCGATTATAAATATTAATGGAACATTCAGTTTTACATCCATGTATTATAAAAGCTCTCTTGAGCTGTCAAACTTCCATGGTGTTACAGGGTACAACATCACAGGAGAGATATTAGAATTGGATATTATCCAGAATTCCAGATTCATCTGAATAAGTCATAAACTTACCGCATCATAGTTGCGAGACAAGGTAGCTTTAAGACCTTTCTTTTTCACTAGATCACTTTTCTCAGGTGGAATTAAGCATCCATTAAACGCACCAGGCAACGACTCAAAACGGGATCGTAGCATTCCTAAAGTTCGAATCTGTAGACAACATAATATTTAGATCATAACATGAAGCAGTGAACATTTTTCCAACTAGAAGTACAAACCTCTCCAAGACGACGGAATGCTCCATAGACACCTCCGAATAACGTAGAGAATATAGCATACCAGATTTGGGTGTCCATAAAATACACCTGCATATATTCGATGTGTTAAGAGTTACACAGAAAAGAATTTGAATGAAACATACGACTAGAGAAGAGATGTGTAATCCTACAAGAATGATTGGAGCCCAGAGTGCAACCACCACACCAATATTGTTCCTTGCTGTGAAACCGTATAATTCAATTTCAGAAAACAGATACAAGGTATTAGATATTTTCATTTTTTATTTAATATCAATATACCCTGGGGGAAGAACTCATGCCATGCGTAAGTATTAATATGAACGCTCATGATTGCTTTTGTAGGACCCACAAGCGGCTTTATCTGAAATGATAGTAGATAACTGTCAATTAGAAGACATAGAATAGTACCCACCCCTATACCATACCAAGATCATACAAGACTAAGACATGAATAATGTGGTTGAATTTAGACCAATTACTCCAAATCTTGAAACATAGAAGAGAACAGAACCTCTAAATAGTAACTGAAAGCCAGCTTCGTAATAATGAGCAGAATCCAAAAGGTTGTGTACCTGAAATTTCAGATCAAAAGTGGTCGTCTATAGGGCAATGTGGCTCTCAATTTAAGTATAAAAGGTTGTGAAAATACATGCACGCACGCGCCCACACACACACGCACATATATGTATACTCATTTTATATTCTTACTTGAAAAGTGAAAACGTGCTTTCGTGCATACCCCTCCCAACATAAAGCCGAGGCTGACAAGTCATACGTTAAGAGGTTAGAAATTTCCAAGACAAACATTGAGTTATGGGATCTCAAAACAGATGAATAAATGAGAGAAAGTTATCCAATGTGAAAACCTGAGACCACCACATCATGAGCATCACAATTCTGTAGTCTGAACTCTCAAGGTAACGGCGTATGAACGGGAACAGAAACAACACAGCAGCAAGCATGTTGGGTGACAAGTAGACAACAACCGCCAAAATGAACAATGATGGGGAACCTTGGCTGTTTCCAAACCAGCCTTTAATGGTTTGAGCAAATCCAGCTGGATCTTTTGATGTATAAGCGTAAGTAACTGGTAAGATAATCACCCAGGCTGCCGCTGATACAACCTTCAGAAGGTATCTTAGCTTCACATAAAAGGGCATGCATTCTCTTGCCTTCCAATTTAGTACAACATCTAGGACAGCTGCATACAAATAAGTGCAGTCACTTTTATCCCAAAAAAAACCCATGTAATTATTTGTTGGAGATTACATTACTTGTATCACTATGACATTTTATGGCAAGAATAGAACTTAGCAGGTATGGCTACATTTTTTGCTTGAAATGCATCAGCCATCAATTGATAGAGACATAGAGGATTTTAACTATCAAATGCTAGACATACCTTGACCAAGCTTCAATATTGAAGCGGTTATGAAAACACTCAGTATTTTCTTAAAAACATCAGAGTCAAAGATCGAGGTCGGATTCCCATCACCATTCCAAGCAACAATAATCATAGCCTAAAAAGCAACAAATTGTTACTAATTGTGTCTCCTCTGACATAGTGACATGATAATTAAGATCGCTTCTAGATATACACTTATAGCAGTAATATAACATATAATATACGTTCTCAAATATAATAACTGTTACCTGTAAGCATAATATAAAGAAACTCCACATTCTGTCAAAGCTTCTGAAAACATGCCAATATGATCGTATCTCAACAAAATTGACTTTAGCAGCCCGTCGATGTTTGCCAGCTGGTTTGGCCTCCTGAATTTCAGTCATCCAACATAATTTATGTTATCAATTGAAGCATGTTTTTCATGAGAACTATCTTCACAAACATTAGGCCACAGGATGAGTAGGTTTTCTACAACTTGCAGTTTTTTGGAGGAAATCAATGAATAGTTGACTTCTGAATCATGAAAAAAAGAATTTAGCAGATAAGGCCACTGCTGTAGCTTACCCCAAGTTTTTCAGACTCGGATGATTTCCCTGGCCCGCAGAAAAAATCAGCATCAGCGCGCATTGGCCAGCCTAACCGGAAACAATCTACCGACCTGAAATGCTTAACATATTATTTGTAATAATATTACATAACACAATATCTTAATATTCTAACCCACAAGAACATCATACCAGAAATACTCATTTAGATCATCATAATTTCTCCACTGGGAATGTTTAGATTTTCCTACTTTGCTCCACGCAGCTTCCTATTGAGCAATGGTTGTATATGAATAACTGATATTGCAAGCAAACAGAACTTCTAGGTCAAGGTGAGACAAATAGCATTTTTAAATACCTTCGCTATCACATCATAGATAGGAGTAACCACTTTTATCAAAAATGCTTCCTCGTCTCCTCCATAAGCTGGTTTTACATTCTCACCAGTCATTGGACTCACATTGCCAGCTAGCATACCGTAAAGTTCAAAAGCCATCTGAAAAATATGACAACCTTCAATGTCATTACTAATTAATAGCATCAATGCAAGAGATATTCCAACAAAACAAACAAAGTTTCTCATGGGAATTCAAGCAGAGAAACTCCTCAATCAATTCAATGACATCAGAAAGAGATATTAAGGCATTATATCTCTTAGGGGAGTGACGATGTCCTGAGTATTTGGACTGTATAATTTCCCCCAAATATAGCAATCCACAAATCTATCAGTTAGTGCCTCTATAAATAACTATTTGTGAATATTAACCAATTAAATAGAATAAAAGTGACAAATCAGAAACAAGAAAAATGAGGTCGTTCTTTTATAAGATTAATGGTCCCATATAAAAAGTAATTATATTTGTCTAATTATGCCGAACTGAAATAAGACAAACATCTTGTACCACAGGAAGCATACATGATGATAGATGTAGCAGAGGCACTCAGGCATAAATCTCAAGTTTGCAGCCTCCCCCCAAATCAGAAGATATAGGCCCATATACAATAATTTACGTTGTTGAACTTCTTGCTGTATTGTTGGCAACCTATTGTTAGCACAATAGAATACTCATTAGTACAATAAAATTAAGGTCGCACCCCTTTCACTTGAAAGAACAGAAATTCATTTTAGTGTTTCTACACAAGTCAATACTTCTGCTTGCTAATCCATTTAACCAAAGTTAGTAGCTTCCCTACACCTGCTGTTAGTTAGTTTTCCTATTATCCCGAATATTAAGGCTGAAACAAGGATGTGTGTGAAGCCTCACCAAAGACTACTTTTTCGGTCCAAGTACTTGCACCATTTCTTGTAGTTCTTGAAAAGTTTCTTCATCACTTCATTTAATGCACGTTCGTCCAACTAGTGAAACAAACACACAGAACGCAAAATAAACATGAGATAGAGAAGCATAAAAATAAATCTAATCATTGGTGCGCTCATGTGAGCATTGCCTACATGTGTTTAAAGAGCATGATATCATAAATGTAACCACTTAATAACTGCCTAAGCGCTGTTCTAAGTATTGTCCCTATGCCATAATGTAACCGGATATGTTCCAAACCAAAAGTCACGTCATATTATCGGGCATAAAGTTTGAAGAAAAACAGTTCTATGAAACCCAAATCCTTCAATCTAATAAGAATAAAGCATATGCTTGGTAAAACATAACTAAGAATAGACATGAAATTTTTTCTTTCCAGCCATGTTCAGTAAATGTAACAAGCACCATTAGATAGTTCTGTAGCCTGGTGCTTTATATATCACTCCATTTCAAAAGCTGGACCAAATTATAGATCTCAAAGTGCTCAAAATAAATCACAGTGATTTGAAATAGTATCTAATGCAGAATATTACTGCACAGTGATCTGATAATCTGATATATTACTGACCTTGGGCTGCTGATCAGGTTTAGGGATTTGACGAATATGAACATTCGCGAGCAACAAAATCAGATGCTCCCGTTGATTCGCCACATTATCTTTCTGCAATGAAAAGGTTCGAGTAATGGGAATGGTGCTGAAAACATAAACTCTGCTTCATGTTCAAGATGGATTTATTATACACGACTTTTTGTGTGAATTTCCGAACATGATATGTTACTACACTACTTTTATTACCAACACTACAACATGATAGCAACATATATTACCTGAAACCCAAACATAGCTTGAAGCCAATCTAGGATGTCTTCTTCATTTTTCTTCTTGTATTCCCTGGGCCATGGAAGACCCCTCGTGTTACGAAGAGCAACAACAGCAGCTTGAATCTGTAGACCAAGCAAGCAATTTTTAATAGAACTATAAAAAAGATAAGAAATGTAATGGAAAACAAGAGTAGATGGAATTATAGGAGTTCCAATATACCTCAGGGTACTTCATGATGGCCTGATTGGCACTATCAGGATCAAGAGGTAGTATATTGTATGGGAGATAGATCTCTGTCTTCTGTGCAACTTTATCATGTGTTTCCAGAATCTGTGTCAGTTATTTGACAGTTCATAAAAGAAGTTAGCCATAAGGTTTTACAATAAAATTATTAGGTTACCACAAGGCATGAAACTTAAGATTAAAAGAAAACCAAAGTATTACGCATCAATATCCTTCCTAAAACAAGAATGAAGTTTTATTTTGCACTCACCTCCCGATCAACTTCCACTGATTGTGTTTGATTAACAGCCTTTAGAACCTCAAAGAGAACATTAGCAGTTTGGTATGCTTTCGTAAGCTGTGCACTGAACAAACCTAGGAGTCAAATATAAAAAAAGAGAAAAAGAAAGATGCAAAAAGCAGCAAGGACGCTACTTAGAATCACTTCGGGTCTTCAAACACTCACCGGTCTGCCTTGTCAGCAGCACTTTGCAAAGCTTGGATATATTTTGTGTAGTAATGTCGATAAAAGCTCTGCATTTCACGTGCATCGCTTTTTTTCATCCTCCCAATCAAGGTTGGATCATTTTCCTAATAAAAAAGAAATAGACTCCATCACTGATTTGAACAGTCTAAAGAGAAAGAGAGGATTCATGAAGTGACTGACAAAGTGACAGGCAACATCATCAGTTAAGTTATTTTCCACCAACCAAAAACACCACTCAGAGTACTTACCCTTTCAAGCCGCTGAAGAAGGGCAGTTTTGAACTGACGAACACCACGTCCACTAGAAGTGGGATCCAACCTATGGGCTTTCTCAAATGCATAAAATCGACCTGCAGAAAAACGACATCAGAGAAATAGAACATGAAAAAAGAAGACCACAACAAACTCCATATGCTAAATTGCTAACGTGCAAAAGCCTGAAAGAAAAACAAGACAAAACCCGGTGCTCTCATCCACAAGCAGCGCACCATTAGCATAATTAACCATGCATAACATAAATAAAGTCCCAGACAAAGAAAGTGCATGAGTTAAAGTCCTAAAACGAAATCAATACAGTTTCTCGAAACGTAAAAAGATCAAAGACAAAACAATTTAGATAATTCCCAACATTACATACCATTGACCCCTTCGTGGAGCAACGAAATACCATAACATATCAAAGGGTCCCCAGCAACTAAGACATAAAAACCAAGAAAACAAGAATTTTGACATCACTCAGGAGAAACTTCGTGTGGACATATGTTTATCTTACATTGTAATGTGACTTTGAAGAGTACTATTATAACTCTGACTAGAAGCCAGATATGGCTTCTTCCTCTACCATTTAGGGTAATAGGAAGTAAAAAACAAGGTGTGTTGAGAACACGAATGACATGACAGCCACAAAATGAAACTAGAACCCTAGTGCAAATTGATATCAATCATTTCACCTACTAGGTATTTTTTTTCCTTTCCATACATCTCCTACCAAGAACTAACACTTGAGAATACAATCTACCTTTACTGCAATCAAGAATAACTAGACAAAGCTCGAAATCTCACACAGTATTATTATGTGTTCATCATCAATTCACTCTGCAGTGATATAAACCCCGAAAAATAGATGTAATCTCTACCTTAATAACCTAGAAGAGAAATGGTCACGTGAGAAAGGAAAACACTCCCTTTGTAACATAGTAACCATGGATCAGAAAACAAGTACTGAACTTCATATGGACGGATATACGACTATATTGTATTGGGCTGGTGTGCAACTATATTTCACTTGTGTTTAAAGCAACTGCCTTGTAAAGTCTAATTGTTTTGAATAGCGATTGTATTATATTGGGGTGATGTGTATCTGTATTTCACTTTTGTTTAAAGTAACTGCTTCGTAAAGCCATAATATCTCGAATAGCTACATTGTGCTAATGCATGGTGATTAAGCATTAACACTAACTTGAAATTAGCATATCTGCGAAATTGAAATATCTGGTCCTGTTCATTAATGCTTGAGGACTTCTCAATGATTTACAACCTAGGCTTCCTCAACACCCTTCTTCTGTTCAAATCAAATGTTAGAGAGGGAAAAGGTTTCACTGTTAGGAACTTGACCAAAAAAAACACCAATTCGGATGTATCAGACAGTGCATAACATGTTTCTTTGAACTAATTAAGAAACGGTGCATGTTCAACAAATCAATTGGTAGAAACCGAGAATAACTATCTAAAGAGGAACTGAGAGACGTCATGAAAGACCATTCAACTTCATTTCAACCGCAACTAGCATATAAACTAGAGACTTTCTGCTGACTGCTGCTACTTATAGCCGATATATTCCTGTCAACTACCCTTGGTAAAATTCCAATATAGCAACAATGATAATGATAAAATGCATTTAAAAGGCTATTGTGGTCGAAGCCCCGAGTTTATAGAAAAGATACACTTCATTTGGCACAATAAAGTGTTAGCCATTAAATAAGGCATAAAAGTATAAGGAGCTAAAGAAGACTTAGTAGTTCATTGCAGCAAAAGGAAAAAGGAAGAAAATGGGGTAAACGAAAAGACTTTGGTTTAGCATATAGTCACAAAATAAACGTAAAAACAGCACTACGGAAAAGATTGAACCCCAAATAAATCTTAAATAAGTTTGCAACATTGTTAACATCTTTCACACAATTGTGGCTAGAACAACAAACTTACAAAGATAAGCAACCCTGGCGTTACTAGGTTCGACTTCGTTAGCCACACGAAGAATGGGAGCAATCTCGACCAACGACGAGGGCACCACCTCACTGTCAAATATCGATTCTCCGAGATTCCCCGCCGTCTGTGTCCGCATGATCCGCCGCTGCGGCGGCGTCGGTTGATCTGACGAACCACTACCTCCACCTCTCGACGTCATTTTAAAACTTTGAAATCACCAACTCAAATACGTCAACAGCTCTTCAACATTGAACTCGAAATCTACTTCAAAATCAACAGACAAACACTACAAATTAACTTAAATGTTTGCAAATATAACTAAGAAATAACATAAGCCTACAAAAACACAGAAAACAGCAAAAGACGAGGAGATCAACAAAATAAGTTGATGCTATTAACTTACATTCTACTAGAAAAGCTTCGTGTGGGTTTGATTCAGCAAGTGAAGCAAACCCTAGGAGAGAGAAAATGAGAAAAAGGTAAGATTCGAAGGGAGGTATGGAGGTGGTGGGATAGGAGTGTGTACTGCAACTTTAAGCTACTTCGAATGCCAGCAAGCGTAAGCTCTATAGAGAGAGATATGGAGCCAAAATAAAATTAAAATTAAATTTGGAATTTACTGTTGCTAAAGCAGAGCTGCATAGACGCACCGTCTTGGTTTTCTAATAATTTACGAACGTGCCATTACTGGTCCCTGAATTGATTAGATCTATGGATGAAAATTCGGTACCTTTGTGACCCTTTACATCTCTCCCGTTGATTCGACATCAATTACTCTGCTTTTGTTATTATTTAAGAGTTAATTATATTTTCGATACATGTGTTTTACGCCCTCTTTTCAAGTTTAATAAAGGAAAGAGTGGAAAAAAAAAATACTTTTCTTCTAAATCATTTTAAAATTGGGAAGAAAGATTTAGGATCAAAATAAGTCTAAATTTCCTCTTCAAATCTCTTTCTTTCATTTTTTTTCCTTCCTTTTTTTTTGAACAGCGAATTTAGTGGGCTGGTTCGCAGTGACATCCATATAGGGCAGTATGCGAGCCCCAAACCACGCACCATGAGGGAGTAATACCCTTCATTTTTTAGAAAAACCCCCAGTGCCTAGACTCGAACCTAAGACCTGAGCAATGAGGTAAAACCCCTATACCACTGGGCTACGCCACAGTACTTTCTTTTCTTCCTTAAATGAAACTCAATAACACCTTTTAGGTATATATTTTTCCAAATTCTTTCCTTTACATCCTAAAAAAACCGGAGAACATGGCGTTAGTGTTTTTAAAGTTTTGGTTACTAGCTTTTAAATTTTATGGTTTTATTTTTAAAATGACTAAGCTTTTGTAGTAAGCGTAACACTTCGAAAATGAAAGCTTAAAACATAAACTAATTAATTGAGTAATTGATGAGTTATGTCCTAATGTAAGTGTTTATGAAATAATTAAAGTGTTAAAATAAAATGAGTTTATATGATTAAATTAGTCAAATGACAGTGTTGTAATTTCTATATTTAATAGTACTAGTATGGTACCTGCGCAATACGGCGGTATCAAATAGTTTATACTCGATAACTTGTCCATTTTCGGTATGCACTTAATACGGTAACAACGAATAATTTTATTTTGGTAACATGTCTGTTTTTTTCTTCTTTTTTTTTATTTTTCCGTTCTCAATCAACTGTTTTATTATTTTTAAAATAAACTTTGAGAATAATTAAATAAGAAAAAAATCTCTACTTATAAAATATGATAAATTGCATGAAAACACAGAGTGTAAATTAGTAATTTGAAACTACCTAAATTTAAGAAAATAGAGTAGACTAGTTTGAAACTATTGATTTTATGACCTATTTAAAAAGTATATGTTTATAAATTTTGATTATAGGTTATTCAGGTTTATGAGTTCTACTTGTACATTTTTTGATAATTATGTTAAAATATTTATTACGTGGTAGAATATTTAATATAAAAGGTTTGGTTATGAAAATATTTTTTAATAAGTATGTTAATTTGTTTTATTTTTTTTAATATGGAAGGTTTAGTTATTAGATTTGAATATAAGAATTTTATTAACTCTATTTAATAGTTACTTCATATAATAGTTTTTATTTAGTTTATATAAATTCAGTAATTTCAAAATACTTAAAATTTAAAAGATTAAATAAAATGTCTAAATGCTTTATAATAAAGTATATATTTGTTAGAGATAATTTTGTTGTAACACCCCAAAATTTATAAAAGGTATTTAAAATAAGTTGTGGGATAAAAGTTGAGATAACAAGTAAAAGTTATAAATTATTAAATGGTTTTAAATAATGATTTTATATATATCCTCGTCGAGATTTTTTAGATAGCTTATGAATGAGTTGTAAGTTAAAAAGGAAGTGGGATACCCGCTTCCTTAAAACCACCTTAAAGAGGCAACCCCCTTTTCTTCTTGTGGAAGTCACACCTTCTTCCATTTCATTTTTCAATCAATTTCTTTCTTCTTTTTTTTCTTTGAAGAAACATCCACACACACACCTCAATTATTAATAGCTTTTGAGTATTAATTTGAAGATTTGAATAAGGAAGATTAACATCTACCATTTGAGAATCAAGTAAGGGGTGTTTGTTTTAGCTTATCAATAGCTTATTTTCCGGGCTTATTTTTCATAAGCTTGTTTTTTCTGGCTTATTTTTTATGAATACGGCTTATTTTCTTCTTGTAACTCATAATAAGCTTAAAGTCAGAAAATAAGCTGGCTTATCAAAAATAAGCCCTTAATAAGCTAAAATAAACACCCCCTCAATAATATTATTTTAAAGTTTAAAGTGTTAATGGGGTAAATGGGTTATTGAATTTATAGATTTTGATGTTGCTAATTGAGAGTTTGATGTTATAAAGGTATTCTAATAGGTCCCAAACTATATTTGTAAGTGTTAGGAGATGTTTGGGGATCGATTGATATGTTAATGGGTATTTGGTTTAATTGATGATTCGTGATCAAATAGTGTTATTTTGATGTTTTATATAATTCTATCTATATATGGTTGCCGGTGAGTGAGGTAACCATATTTAACTTTCGATATCGGCCGTTAGATCAAGTAAACTTTTAATCCTAGCCGTGTAAAGTCCCTAATTTATACAGCCGTTGGATTAAAACTCTGAATTAAATCTACACCATTGATTTCATAACTGCTGTGAAAATGTGACCTGGCAGCCTGTAGTTAACTGCTGTAGTGGAAAAAGTGCCTAAACTGCTACTGCAGGTAAGGCTGTCAATTTGGGTCGGGTTCGTGTTATCGGGTTCGGGTAAATTTCGTGTCGACCCAATTTCGACCCATTTATTTTCGTGTCAGGTTCGGGTCGTGTCAGTTTTTTTCATGTCGGGTTCGTGTCGACCTTCGGGTCGACCCATTTAGGCCAAATGTCATCAACGAGAATTTTTTCGGTTTTCGAAT
>JAUEJL010118816.1:0-11995 GCA_032274825.1 Drosophyllum lusitanicum | reverse complement strand
GTGTAATGATTACCTATATTAATCAAGCAATAGCAATAGTAATGATAATACTAGGGAATGCTCATTGCATTCCCTTGATTCCCCTCTATCTAACCAAGCGCCCCCTCAGTCATTACGAAGTTGCCTAACACTTAACCTTGTAAAATAAAAAAGAATGTAAATACGGAAGATAAATAAAATCATAAAACTCAAATCAACGTAATCACATACAACTCCCCTAAATAGTTCAATCTTTAATCTTTAATTAATATATACTAAAAGAAAAGGATTACAATGCGATCATCTTATTTTTAAAATACTTTAATCTTTATTATATAGGGAAAATTGCCGAGAAAGGTAACCTAAATATTAAAAATTGTCAATAAAGATAACGTCCAATTTTTTTGGCCGAGAAAGGATTATAAATTCAATTTGTAATAAAAAAGGATTATAAAAGAAAAGACTTATGACATCATCAAGTCATTTTTAGAATATTTTTACTAATCAAAACTCTCTATTTCACAAATAGCTTCAATTACTTACTGAATTTTTCGCTAATCATCCCGCCCTTTATTTTCTAAAATAGCTAACGAATGAAGAATTCTTAAGTCAAAAGCTTTTGGCCATGAAGTTTGAGTTGGGCATGAATCTTAAGCAGCTTACCCGTCTTTTTAATCAAATCCCATGTCATTCAAAATGATTATTCGACAAAACTTAATTCTTGTCGCAAATCTATTGACAACTTTCACCGACGACTATTGCATGCATCCCATGCCAATTCATAATTTTCATTCTCGTAACAACTATCAACACAAATCTCAAATCTCAAATCTATGAGTATATAAAATTTTCTTTATAAATCTTCAGATTGTCAAAAATATTTCTTGATTTGTTATGGATATATGGATTTATTATGTGTTTAAGGTTTCACACTATAAATGTTTAAAATTTACATCAATAATCCTCGTATTTCTACACGAGGTATTAAGCTAGTATGTATTAAATAAATTGTAAACAAGATTAAAGTTTAAATCAAAGGATAACATTTCAAAAAACAAATACGACCAAATAATTAATATAAAATAAATTTATCTTTAAAATACGACCAAATAAGTAAAATAAAATAAAATTTATCTATAATTTTAATCTTTAATATATATCGAAAGAATAGAATTCTAATGTCATCATCTTATTTTAGAATATTTTTCACAAATCTTGCCCATTTATTTTCTTAATTGTCTTTGAATTAGTTGTTTTTACGTCAAAAACTTTAAGTCTTGCATATTGTTCAAGAGTTTCATTTTTAAAAACAATGTTAGTGATGTTCATTATTCTTATACTTTTTGTATGATTTATAATTGTTTACTATATATGTTACTACCGTTTAACACGAGAAACAATAAAAATTTATTTTAATCATCCCCGTGTTTATACACGGGGTGTTAAGCTAGTTAGTAATAATACAATATGTGAATCTACAAATAGATTGAACCCTACTCCTAGTAGTGATTAGAAGTAGAAAAACAGACAAAATCTTATAAAAGAATTCATCGTGTTATCTGCATTTGGGTCTTCTACGGATTTCTTTTGGTAGCCTATGCAATGGTGTGTTGCTTTGTTTCCTCCTTGCATACGTAAATCGCCCCCCCAAAAGGGGGCGTCTATTACTTGTGCGCTTGTATGTCCTAAATAATATATATTTTCATTATCTTTTATTCTTATCTGTCTATAGTATATTATAAAGTATTTACACCTTTTAAACTCTTAAATTTTAAGTATTTTGAAGTTAATAAACTACCCTTCATATATCTCTCTCGATATTTAATATGATCATTTCCTTTCTAACACTCTCCATATCTAATGTGAGTATTTCCTTTCTAACAATATAAAAATTACAATAAAAGAAAACTCAATATTTACACTTATAGTAGTGTAACAAATAATTCTTTTTAAAGAAAAGTTAATGTTTTCACCCTTATGCACATACATAATTAACAAAGTCAAGATTGTATTTTTCATAGTTTACATTGTATTAAAATACGTGTTAATAGCAAAATTAATTCAAGCTACAGTATTATGTATGGAAGTGGTGAAAAGTAAAAGAAATTTTAATTATTTTTTACATATATTTTTTACGAGTGTTCTATTTAGAATCTCATGTATGTAACAATGTATTTTCTCATATAAAGTAAAAATAAAGATATTGCATTGTCTCTCTTTCAAACTTATTGAATGTTTGAGGATTTCATACTATTTTTAAAATATATAAATCTTATAGATGGGATGTTTTAGCTTTCCTTAGTGATAATTATCGAAAGATTTATTAACATTTATAAATTTGATAAGAAAAAAGCAACATGAGTAAGTAATATCAAGCAAAAACTATTAAATAGATGATAACTATTAGTTTTAAAGAACTAAATTTAAGAAGAAAATAATTAATGAGAATCAGTATGGAATGAACGCAATCGCTATAAGTTTTAGTTTCAATCCTTACTTTAATATTACCGAATTTGATTATTGTACTTCATTTAGGGTTAGTTAGGTTTTATAGACAAAACCGTTAATATTATTCTAAAAAGACTAAAACTAGGCACAATTTGAGGTCAGCACTCACTGTTTATAGCATCACTAGGGATGTTTAATTATATAGCATCTGCCAGCCCAGTGCCATCCTCACTTGCTAGATTCTCGTTTGCGTTCATTGGGATTGAAGCAATCTTGCAATTCTTCATGCCAAAATGCTTTAGTAAATCATTAGCATATTTCTATTGTGACACAAAAATGCCTTTGCTGGACCGCTTGCCTTCCGGCCCTAGAAAGTAATTTAGACCGCCTATGTTCATCCCGAACTAACTCATTATGGCATTTTTGAACTTGTTGATCAATTCCATACTTGACTTAATATATATCATGACATCTACGTATAGACTTACTAGCACAACATCATTCTCTCCCTGCCTCTTGTTGTATAAGGTATGCTCATTTTCACTTCGTCGAAAACCCGTTTGTTGGAAAAACGCATCAATCTTGTTGTACCACGCTCTCGAGGCTTGTTTGAGGCCGTATACAAAGCTTTGTTCAGTTGGTACACTTTGCGTTCTTTCCCTTGAATAACAAATCCTTCTCATTGACATACGTTGACTTCTTCTTTTAAGTCCCTATTGAGAAAAGCTGATTTGACGTCGAACTGAAATACACTCCAGTGTAATTGAGCTACAAGTGCAAGGATTAGATATATAGTGTCAAACCTCGCGACATTTTCTCTTCAAAGTCAAATCCTCATTCTTGAACATATCCACGGGCCACCAATCTTGCTTTATCCTTCTGAACACCGCCATCAACATTGTATTTTGTTTTAAATAACCATTTCAGACTTATCGGTCTTCGATTCTCAGGTAAATCAATAAGTTCCCAGCTTGCATTTCTTTCAATTGCTCTAAGTTCCTCCATCATGGCTTCCTTCCACACATCACTTTCAATGGATGTTTTGACACTTGATGGTTCTTATGCAAACATAGCACATTGGCACTCATTTCCTCCCTTAATTTGAAATCTTTTTTTTTGGTATTTGACCACGTTGATGCCGCCACAGCTCAAATTTAGTTGTGAAGATGATGTAGTTAATGGAGAGTTTGGATGCACCATATCCTAATTTCACCATTTGTTGTGCTAGTTGCATTAGAAAGAGGATGACAAGGTTCTTCATTTTCTTCTCTTTTTGTGTCATCGTTTTTTTTATGCATGGAAACTAACTTGTCACTTCATCTTCAAATTTTAAGTGTTCGTCAAACTATACATCCCTGCTTACGACAATTTTCTTGTTTTTTTGAATCAAATAGTCCATAGGCTTTGGAGTTGGAATAGTAGCCCACAAATATAAACTTCTTCGATTTTGACTCAAGCTTGTATCTTTGAGATGTCACTACACTATAACGTATAGAGCCAAAAATTCTAAGATGAGTGACAGATGGTTTGAATTCATACCGGGCCTCAAATGGCATTTTGCCCCACACTACTTTGGTAAGAGAAGTATTGATTAGATAAACAGAAGTAGCTACAGATTCCGCCCAGAAAGAGTCACTTAACTCTTTTTCCTTTATCATGCATCTTGCCATCTAGACAACAATTATGTTCTTACGCTCCGCTACATCATTTTGCTCTAGGGTATAGGGAGTTGTAAGATCTCTCTTGATTCCTTGGCCATCACAGAACTATGTTAACTCCATACAACATAATTCTCCTCCTCTATCACTTCAAAGAATTTTCAGGCTTTCACCACTCTGTTTCTCAATAAGTGCTTGAAAATTTTGAAAGAATCAAATGCCTCAGATTTATGAAAAAGGAAATACGCCCATGTCATTTCTTGTCAGATCATCAATAAAGAGAAGAAAGTACTTACTACTAGGGTGTGATTGACTTTTAATTGGCCCACAAATGTCTGCATGAACGAATTCCAACTTCTTTTCTGCTCTCTTGGACTTCCCAACAAGAAATGGTATTCATTTGTTTGCCTAAAGCACATCCCTTGCAAACATATTCAAGGTCTTTGATTGCAGGTAGACCTGTCACCATGCCTTTGCTTGCTAACAGGTGCAACCCTTTAACGTTGATATGCATGTACCGTAGATGCCATATATAGTTCTAAATGATTGTATTCGCTTCGAGTCATGAATCCATAGTGCTCATAGCTGTAAGAAAACTTTACTAGGAACATTTTGTTTGAGGTCATTCTAGCTTCCAAAATCACTCCCCTATTTTTTCATGTGTACACTTCACATGTCATCTTTGAAGAAAACATCACAACCCCATGATAGAAGTTGGCCGACACTTATTAGATTAATTGTGAGCTTCTCCTTTCCGTTGATGACAACTACACCGTTCCCATCAACCTTCACATACCAGGTGTCACCTAACTTAAATGTTAATTTGTGTACACATCGAAATGTCTAAACTTTGATTTGTCCTGTTATATGCATTAAGGAAGCACCGTCGAGGTACCAAATGTCTTTTTTTGTATCTGGCGAATTTTCTGTGGTCATGAACAAGTAGTCTTCTTCTTCCTCTTCAACATATGCGCCTCTTTTGGTTTACTCCAACACTCATCAACCTAATGTCAATATGTGTTACAATATGTGCATTATTAGTCACAGATTAAGTACTCAACAGCAAATGTTTGTAGAAGAGGGGGTTGAATACAAATCTAAGCTTTTTGAATTTAAATGCACACATTAATACTTTTAATATAAATCTTATTGATTATGAATCAAGAATTACATGCACAAGGAAGAGGAAATTCCAAATGCAATAAAAGGTGGAACTAAATGCCTAGCATATAGACAAGCTTCTCTAAAAAATCTAATGTTTTAAGAGGTCCAACACATGGACAAGTTTTCTACACTTTGCCAACTCTAAAACTTGCTCTTGCTTAAAAGCTTTAAACTTATTCTTCGAGAGAGATGTTCTTTATTGTGTAGTTGTAGTTTGCATGTTGTGAATGCAAGAGTATAAATAGAGTCTTGGAAACAAACTGATGGAGGGATGTTGTGAGACAAGGTGGTAAAGAGAAAATAATATTTTAATTATAAAGTAAGTGGCCAAAAAGTAATATTATTTTAATCAACATTAAATAAAGTAATAGTACTATCGTGAAAAAGTACATCCCACTAACAAGATAATAATAATATTTCCTCCACTTTATGCCTTATAACTATAAACTTATTCTTCTATGCTTAAACTTTTATCAACAGTCATGTTTCTTCAGATTTGACTTTACTAAAGATGTTGTTGCTATCCATACTTTAGCATTTGACAAATCTTCAAGATCTTTGTTTGTAGGTAACTTTAACATTTTCCACAGGATAAAGTTCTATCAATTTTGTCTCACTTAATGGTACAAAAAGTGCAAAGACTTTTACAAATAAAGATTCAAGGCATAATAGAACAACACATATTTAGCATTTGACATAGAAAAGTTACATAACAAAAATAGAATATACTAAATAACTTATCAATACGACTCAGCTAATCAAAATGTACTAAGCTAATAAAATTGAACTTCTAAGCCTAAGTGTCGATTGCTTAGTTGATAGGAGAGTGCTTAGGTGAGCATTACAATGTATAAGTTTATCAACCTAGATGATTAGTAGATGAATACAGTTTAAGTGATCACTTAGAGTGATGAGCTTATCAAAATAAGACTAAGTGTTTGAAAGGGATTACTTAGCTGTTGATTTTCAGATGTTCAACGGATCAAAATGAATCCTCAACTGATCAAACTGATTGCTAAGCTGATACTTGAAATTGATCGGCTGATGTTTGAGTTAGCTACATCCGATGGTCTTCTACACTTGACTTTTCTTCAAGTAATATAAGATGATGTCTTCGGTTGATGCTCGGTACTTAGCAAGTTTTTGACTGATATTCTATACTTAGTAACTTCTAGTCAAAATCTAAACAACACATGTTAAAATTCATTCTAAGTCTTACTGAATGTTTGGTTTTGTTATCATCAAATCTTATGTACTTCAATAGACAGATTTGATTATTGGGTTGGAATGGTTATCTCCCTAAAAATCTCCCTTTATTTGATGATGACAAAACCTTTTCTATTTAAGAATCAATTTGACTTCGAATATTATAGATAAAACTCATAAGTTCTTTTTGACACCCATCTCTATGTTTTTGGTTGCCCTTTTATTTTGAACCTTGTTATGTTTTTTGGTTTCTTTTCTCGTGTTCCCTTTTGATCTGTTTTTGATAATAAATTCTTTGTTGTACCATTTTGTTCTATTTTTTTTGTATCTTTTCATTCTTTTTTTTGTTTTTAGGATTTTTTTTATTTTCTGTTTTTACACTAGGTTAGCTATCACTAGGAGTCACTTGTACTTGCAGTTGTCAAGCAGTCCATGATTAAAGCCTCCAGCTATATGACAAACATGAAATGAAGAATGTAGAAAGGAGATTTACATTAGATCAAAAGGAGAAAACTAAATGTATGTACATATTAAACATATTCCTATCTAAAGAACAGTCTAGTTGTCAATCTTCCCACCACTTTTCTTCTTTCACTTTTGGAGGAGGCTTTGTGCACTCATTCAATGCTTTTGATGATTGAGCAGTCACAAGTTGCTCAAAGTTTGCATTTCCAGTCCTTCCTTCTATTAGCCATTTAAGTTGAAAGATGAATACAAGTTTAGCCTTGGCAATCTCGGACTGTCTAAAGAATCTCCAGGTGCCACTACTATCCAAGAAGCATATGCCTTCTTCAGGGAATGGAATGGATCTGTAGATTTCTAGCACAATGTTAAGTGGTATCCTAGTGTCAAGGTTGTCAAACCCAGAGATATGTGAAAATGTATCTTGTTCTTCTCTCCTTTCAAAGGGAACAAAGAGTTTTTAGCCTCTTCTATGTAGTTGTTCCACTTATTGTACATGTCTTTGATTTTCTTCATTTGAAAACAGTCCTTCACTCATAGAGAGAGCTATCCAGACTTTAGTTTTTCTAATGAATTTGCTTTTAGTTTCTTGTTCCTTAACATGTACAGAAGATATAGTATCTCAATCATCTTTGTAAAACCATGAACATGACATCTTTCATATGTCATGGTTTTTGAGCTTGTTATATCGTTCTTTCTGAAGTGATTGAGATAATTCTTACCTTCCTTTGAGTAGAGGAAGAGTTTAGATATAGGGTTAGGGTTTATTCTCATTTTGATCCTTTCAAGTTCTTGTAGGTAAGTACTCTTCCTCAGGGGTTTCCTGAGAAAGGATAAGATAGGTCTACATTCTTTAGGGTTTGAATGGCTTCAGCAGGAGTTCTGGCTTTTTTTAGCTCGGATTTTGTTGCTTATCTTGACTTCTAATTTTTTGAGTATGCTATTTCTTTTTAGTGGAAAGGGCCAACCCTTTTGCTTGTAGAATTTCTTCAAGAGTTAGATTCAGAACACTGGCCATTTGAATCATTCATTCTCCTCCACAGCTTTTTTTTCTATCTCATTTGTTCTTCTTTCTTCTTTCTACACTTGCTCAGAGTCCATTACTTTCTTGCCTTTGTCTCTAAGAGTAGAGGTGGAAGAGGGTTGTTGCCTTTGGCCTTGTGGGGCTTGGACTGATGAAACATTTCTTTTCTCTCTTTGCCTTCTAAGGAGATGATCAAGTTTTGAACAATCATCATTGTCTTCTTCATCAAACTCAGAGTTGATGTTGATAAAAGGTTTGGCATCTAGTTATTGATTTGACTTTCTTCACTCGAGCCTTCCTTGTCACTGATCTATTTCTCTTTGGCTCCCCGTCAACTATTGAAGCAGTCTCACCAAAGAGTTCTTTGATGGAAAAACCAGTGCTGCTACTTTCTTTGCTCTTAGGGGTTTGTAGCCTCCTTCTTGATAATGTTTGCTAGAGATGCTTTATACATCTTATTAACTAACTTTGAAGCTTTCTCCCCCTTTTTGGCATCATCAAATGAGGGAGTGAAGACTATGTGAGTTGTGGATTGTTTTAAGGGAGATTTTGTTGCAGGGGTAGGTGTGGGTTGGGTGGGAGTAGGAGTTTGAGTAGGTGGTCTAAAGGTAGAGGTAGAGGGAATAGGTTGAGGTGAAGGTCTAGAGGTAGAGGGAATATGTTAAGGTAAGGGTCTAGAGTTAGAGGGAATAGGTTTAAGAGTGGAAGGTTGTGTTTGGGTTTGAGGTCTGAAGGAGGTTTGAGTTGTAGGTATAAAGGAGGTTTGGGTTCTAAGGACATTCAAGACCTCTTTTCTGACTGTGAGAAATTCTTCACGAAGTTTTATGAAGTGGTCATGGTCCTTTTGTCTAAGGGTTTTGAGTTGGGTGTTTATGGAGGATAGAATTTCAAGTCAGATGGTAAGTTCATGGGGTATAGAGACAGAAATGGTTGAAGGAGTAGGTTTAATTTTGTAAAGGTTGGTTAGAAGATTAGAAATGGCTTGGTTAAGAATACGGATAAGGGATTGTGGTAAGGTAGGTTGAGATTGAGGAATAGATTGTGGTTTAGAAAGGATGTGGTCAATCTTTTCTAGGATTTGGGTAAGGTTGGATTGGTGATTGGTTTGGGTTGTTTTTAGTGACTCAATGTCTTGGATTAGAAGTGACAATTGATTTTTTATATTGGTTTGAAAAGTTTGGATGTTTGATGTTAAGATGTCAAGTTTTTGGTTCAGGGTTAGAAGGGTTTGAAGGATTTGGCTTGATGATTCTGTTTGAGAGGGTTGAGTTGGGATACGGATAGAGGAGGCTAGAGGCAATGATACAATAAGTGGTAAGGTAGTTGGTCCCTCAGTTGAAGTTTGGTGTATAACCTCAAAATATTGGGATCAGAAATGGAGTCCTGTATTGGTGATTGGCTTATACCACCAACATTGATAGACTGTGCAACATATGTAAGAATTGAATCAAAAGATGGTGCAAAGAATGTGTTTGGAGTGTGGGATGAACTCAATGCGGTATCCCTTGTTACAACTACATCCTGTTGAGGATGCAGAGGGACTAGGCTGACTCAATTGGGTTGCAGATGTAGTATGACCTGGGGAGAAGGTCTTTCTTTCAATGATTCCACCTTGTTAGGAGGGTGAATCAGAATATAGGCTTCTCATATTTACAGATACAGTCTGTTGTTAACTGCATCCACTAGATTAAAGGGTTCAAAGTCAATCTCTAAATTTCTCCCCTCAAAATAAAAGGCAGTTTGTGGGATTGAAGTCTGAGGTGTAGGTGTCACATCCTCTTGGATCGGTGGAGAGTAAAATGTTCTTCTTGACCTTCTAATGAATGTTTTCGGAGGAGTAGAACTAGGAACTCACTACAAGAAAAAGGGCTTTTTGGGACGAATTTATTTGGAACACCCGAAAAATAGTGCCAAATACATGTATTTGGCACGATTTTGACAACCTTGCCAAATAACCATGTTTTTGGAACAACCATAAAAAAAAGGTGCCAAATAACCATGTTTTTAGAACGGTTTTGTAAAAGCGTGCCAGATAACCGAGTATTTGGCACAATTGTATAAAGGCGTGCCAAATAAGCGTGTATTTGGAACGGTTTTGTAGAACCGTGTCAAATAACTACGTATTTGGAACGGTTTTTAAAAACTGTTCCAAATAACTGGGTATTTGGAGCGATTCTAGAAACTGTACCAAATACTTGTATTTGGTACGACTGAAAAACCGTGCCAAATACAAGTATTTGGCACGGTTTTGGCCACCTTCTCAAAGAACTATGTTTTTGAAATGATGATTAGAAAACAATCCCAAATAACTACGTGTTTCGAACGTTTTTTATATCAAAAGGCCATGCCAAATAAGGATGTATATATGAAGCGGCTATTAAAAATTCCCAAATATCCATATAATTGCAAAAAAAAAATTAAAACTTGTGGCGAATAACTATGTTTGAATGTGATAAACAAATTTCAACCAAGCACAACTATGAATCATCATTTTGATTACGAAGGACTATTATTGACCGTGATTGACATACTTTTAAGAAACTATGATAAACATGGTTGATGAGGAAATCAATGGAGGTGGAAAAGAGAACTAGTAGATTCCACATATCATCTTGTGATGATCGAGTAGGAGGGTGAAAGAGGAACAAATAGTTAGGAGGATACATCATTTTTCTAATGATTTACTACTTTAAATATTTGATTACTCTAAATACACATATCAAATTTTGAGTAAATACTTTTGACTATGGTGACTATACATATACTTATGACATATCACAATTATATGTATATAAATATATAGATATGATCGGAAGTATGAATGTGTTGGTACTTTATTTGTATGAGCAAATTGTCGAGAAATAAGGTAACTTAATATTGTAAATTTGACAGTACAAGTAACGTGAATAACTTAATTTTAACCGAGATAGGATGGTAAATTTCAATACGTGATAGACTGGTTAGCATCATATCGCCTTAAAGACCAATTATCACAAACCAACAGAACCATTCAACGCAAACTCTCACTTTATTCACGAGGAATGTTCACTTGAAATCACATAGAATTTAAAATGTAATACAAAAAAATTTCTAAACAGAAATCTAAATTAGAAACAAGAATCTCAGTCAAGTAAAAATACAAAAATCAAATAGAAGAACAAAATATTTAGTAAGATTGAACTCGAGTACTAGAATTGTTTTTATTTTCAAATGAAAGAGAACAGTTGAATTATTTTCAAATAATATGTGGCAGGATGTTGCAAACATACATGGAGGCATTGAAAGGTATATATGGGGCTCATGATCCTTTCATGCAGCCTATTGGGGATGCATATTTATGTGTATTTTCTTAATATATATAAATTCACAACATAATTAAATTATTTAATTATATAGACTAATTAGAAATACAAAAAACAAAGTTAGTATCTAATTTTCAAACAATTGAGTTTAAATCGGAAGTTATAAGAATTTAAAATATGCTTATAATTTATGTTATATCATCGATGTTTTATAACCAAGGTCTCTCACGTGGTTGAACAGCTTAACACACGCCATGATCAATAGAGCGCTTCAACGTTAACCGATTTTCTAATTTTTTACTTGTATGGAACCGGTCGGTTTTCCCGGATGAATGAGTAGACTTCAACCCACTAATGACCTAGTTTTGAGGGGGTTTTTTTTAATTTGCTAGGCTCTACACATACAAAAAATGTCTAAGCCCCAAAATCATCAAACCATAGGATACGAGTCAACCAAATAATATTTTTGTTTAGTTAGATTTAGATACTAAAGAAATAAAAGAAGAAAAGGATTTTTATACATTCCCACTAAAATAATTAAATTTCCCTCCAAAATATTAGTTCATTAGGGATAATTAGAGACTACCTTTAAAATTGAAATTACCTCAAATTTCTACAGATTTGTTTTTGAAAAAATTAGGATAGATATCTTCTCCTTTCACGTTAGAGAAAATACTGTTGGGGAGATAATCACTTCACCCTAATAATCAACTCTGCCTATCCTAAAACATAGAATTTGATGATAACCAAAC
>JAUEJL010118805.1:0-11996 GCA_032274825.1 Drosophyllum lusitanicum | reverse complement strand
AGGATAGCACTATTTGAGCTTGATTGTTATTTGAGCATGATTGATGATATATGAGATGTTTATATTGATTATTATGCTATCTTGTATTCACTAGCTTTTATAGCTAACAGATACTCTCCCCCGCATGTGCAGGTGATCCTTAGGCTGTGAGCTCGGGTGCCTGCGGGTAGTTATTTGTATTGGGAGGAACACTGTTTGTTAAACACTCTGTTGATACTATGTTTGTATTTATACTCAGATAATGGTCGGCCGGTCAATATCAGTAACACCAAACGATGTAATGTGGCTAATTTTTTATTGTATATAAATTGCCACGTATTTTCTTCCGCTGCTTGTTTAAATGTTTTGATTATAGACAAACCCTTGTGGTTTGGAAACCCAAATAAGTGTTTTAAAAAGAAAAATATAGTTCTCAAAAACACGGTGTTACAGTTGTAAACATAGAATTGGAACCCAAAACCACCTCCCCACCACCCCTAACCGCCGTCACCTTAACCACTACCACTTTAACCACTGTCACCCTAACCATTGTCGTCGCCACCATTAAATCCCTGACCACCACCATCGCCACCATCGAAGCCCTAACCACCTAAATCGAAGTCGCGGGTCGGGAAGAAGGCTCCATCGTCACCACCCTACCATAATCGAAGCTCTGTGACAGTTGATGCCCTAAATCAAAGATTGTCGTCGTCGAACCCTAATCTGCCATTGAAGACGAAGATGAACTAGATGAAGAAATCGAAGCGATAATCTCACAATCGAAGCCTTAATCGCACATGGGGAGAGAATGATGGTGTTGTGAGGTCGCCGAAGCAAGAGGGAACGATGGTGTTGTGTCTGATGGAAAGCGAATTTCATCCAAGTTTGGAAGGAATTTAAAATCCCATATTTGATGGAATGTTGGCCTTATCTAGGAATCCAAATCCTTACAAGATTTTGAACCAAACAAGGGAATTGGTTGGAATTGGGTTCCATTTCCCTCCAACGAAACACCCCCTTAGCTTTTTCTTAAATTTAAGATATTAAAATTTCTTGAGTCAAATCTTGACTAACTCGTTTTGTACAATCATCTAGTTGTAATCTTTTAAAATAAAATGAATTCAATTATATATATTTCAAATTTGTTCCAGAGTGGTTCATGTTAAGGCACACCTTTAACTGAGAACTAAAATATGATTGTTATGATCACCAAACCACAATTTGTTTCCTTAAAATGGTTAGATTAAAAATAAGTTTCTTTTTTGAACTAAAAATTTACCGAGTCTTGCATCAAGGAATAGAAAGTTCAGCATCGCAAATTAGAAATTTTAAAAAGTTTAGGCTACGTTCACTTTTAAAAAAATCCTCTATTTTTTCAGAAAATCTTTCTATGAAAACTGAAAATTAGAAAACATGGTCACTTACACATTTTAAAAAAAAATAGAAAATTCTCTCACTTTTTCACATTTTCCCAAAGTAGTCCCAAACTCTTCATTTTTTCAAACTCTCATACTTTTTCAAACATTTTTTCCAAAAAATACTTCAACTAAGCACGTTTTCCATTTTTTATTTGAAAAACAAAAACTTCACCCCTTCATCTAAACACATTTTCTATTTTTTTTTTTCAGAAAATAAAAACTTTACCATTTTTCACAGAAAACGAAAAACATAAAAAAATTTCTCCTGCTAAACGCAGCCTTAGCACCTTTTATACGGTTTGACCTAAAATAAAGTAAATATGTGTTTTCGATTGTCACCGTTTTTCTATAATATTAGTTCACGTGTGTGCTTTTTTAGTTAAATGCTACTTAGAGTATACACGGTAAGACTGTCATGACTGATTATTAAATCAAAATCACTAATTCATTGTTAACACCACATAAAAAAAGGTTGTATCACTATCATTATTAGACCCACTTTTTATAGTTAAATAATCATTATCACCAACTCTGTAATTCAGTAACAACGTCCATTAGTGGCAATGGCATGACTACACCCACTTTATTATTTAATTAATTAAATAAACATTGATCTGCTGTTGAAGAAGAAAAAAAGGTTCATTAACCCCGTAATAAGCGTGATAGGGACGACGAGTATTGCTATGTGTGGCGCATGACTAATGGACTTAAAACCATATTTAACTAGAAATTCTAAAATTAATTCTGGTGTTTTTCTTATAAAAAAAATGATTTTAATTAATCTAGTTTAGTAGTGTCATCGGTTTGCAAACAAAGTCAAACACAAAAATAAATAAATAAATAAAATTTCTTTTATTATTGTTTATTTTATCACTGTTTTATTTCTGTCCACATGATTTGTATATAATTAGTAATGGTATCGCTTTTTTACTTCAACCAGCTGAGACTCCAACCATGAAAGCCTTCATGTCGACAACCTCAGAGCTCATATTTCATTATTTCATGAAAGCAAACCCCACCCCACTTATTCTTTTCCCCAATTGATTTAATTGAAAGCAAAGCTAAGCTAAACCATGAATATTATATATATTTATTTATACCCCAAAAGAACCAATTTCAAGAATCAAAACAAAGACACCCACACACTTCAAGAGTTAAAGGCTTCAAGCTCTCGGTCTTACAGTAATGGCACCAATCAGCAGGTGGCTGTCGATCTTCATCACTTCGGTTTCTTCAATCTTTCACTTTGCTCGCCAAAACCCTTTGCATGTTACTTTTACTTCTCATGGAAATGTCTATATTCATTTTGGCTCCATATAATAAAACCCCTTACTCATCCACATGACCTACCTTATAACACAAACATCTATCTTTGGAACAACTTTCTGTCTTCTAACGCCTAGTATTGGTCTCATCTTCATCTTCGTCTTTAGATTGGGAGTTTGAGTATGGTTTGATCTTCAAACCCTAGTTTTTTTCTATGTAAGAGATGTACAGTTTTGATCATATATACGTATACACACACAGACACACTAGTGTGCTGATTTAGATATATGTCTGGTACTAAACGGTAGTTTTGTGTAGCTGTTTGGGTTTTGTGTGTTTGTTTCAGCATGAATTGAGCCTCCTGGTGTTCTCATTGAATTTCTTTTCATAACATTCATCAATTTCATTGTAAATGGAAATTCTTGATTAAAACAGAGGAATGGAAAAGGAGACCATTAACCATAGAAGCATAGAAAGACCGTTAATTGGTTATCGATAGGAATAGAAACAGTTAAGACTTGGGATCAAAGATCGGTTATCCAGAACCAGATCCGGTTACATGAAGCAAGTACTACTGCATTTAGATGTGGCATTAGACTTCAAAGAGCTTCTTAGTTACACCACCTACACAGTTATTATAAGTTATAATCCAAGTTTCGGTTACATGTCTAATTTATACATCACCACAACCTTTCAGCAAATCTCTGATTCAAACTCGATAGCAATTCCCATACTAAAAAGCTCCTGCCATATCAATTTGGCCCCATACGGCACATTCACCTTCACAACGTCTTCAACAGACTCACAAAACCGGCAGTAGGGACCACGAATCTTGGGCCCACGTGGGACCGACCTCTGGATCACACTCGCCATGTTGTTGCATTTCCTACAGATGTGCATATGTGAAGCATCACAAAGTGAGTAAAGGCGCTCATACAAGTTAGCAGTTGCACCATGGGCTATGATGCAGTCTCTCTCCATCTCCCCAAACTTGACCCCACCAAAACGCTTGCGGTCCGCCACAGGTTGTCGTGTGAGAGGGTGAACGGGCCCAATGTTACGAAACTTGACTTTGTCCTCTGACATGTGGACCAGCTTCTGGTAAAATGTTGGGCCCATGAACACCAGTGACTCCACCATTTCACCAGTTCGCCCGTTGTAAACTCTCTCATTTCCCCATCTTGTAAACCCACATCTGCAAATTCAAAACTAAAACTGTTTGTCTTGACTCTTGTATATGAGCCTAAAACCGAGGGAAGATCGATCCTTTTTATACCTGTGAAGTTGGTTAGTTATGGCTTCAACAGAGGGTGTAGAGAAAGGGGTGGCGTATTTCAGTGAGCCACCCATTGCAATCCCATTGCCCAATGCAGCCTCCAGCAGCTGACCTGGAGTTTGACGAGAAGGAAACGCGTGCGGGTTTATAACAATATCCGGTACTATTCCTTGTATGGTGAAAGGAAAGTTCTCCTGAGACTCCAAAAACCCCAAAACACCCTTTTGCCCGTGCATGCTTGAGAACTTATCCCCGAGATTTGGTGACCGTACCTAAAACAGATGAGCATAATTGTTTCGACAATTCCACTACCAAGATTATTGACAATTGTGTACAAAACATAAAAAACAGTTTTCAAATAGTTACCGACATTATAAGTAAAGCAATCTCGTTAAAGAAATGGTGAAATTTAGGGATAAAATGACCTGTCTGAGAGATACAGTGGCAAAGTTTTTCCCATCATCGTTTGCGGAGAGTACAACATTCTGCACAGATCCTCTTTCACCATGTTTGAGTTTGATACTATGGTCACCCCCTGCTTCAGCATACTTTCCGATGACAATATCACCACTTTGTAACCGAGCACCAACATATGGAAATCCATCTTCATCAAGGTTGTCAACACGACCGATTTTACTTTGAATTTTCCCAAATATTATATTGTCCTCAATCTTGCCCTTCTTCCCAAACGATTCATTGTTACAAACCTCTGCTTTGTAGCTTCTAACATGTTCTGATCTAAACATGCCACGCTCTAATGAAGCACGATTCATCACCAAAGAATCCTCTTGGTTGTAACCAAGGTGGACATTTACAGCAACAATAGCACATTGACCGTTGTAATATTCGTCTCTTGAGTGCCTTCCATGGCCTGAACCGTAACCATATTTGGGCGTTGCAAGACAATCAGAAAGAAACGTACGAAAAAGCGGCTTTTGGGGATAAAATAACTGATGCGTGATGGTATCGACTCTAATGTTTGGATTTGTGGTTGAATATCCAATGGCTTGTTGAGAGTGTTTCTGAGCCTGGAAGAGGACTCGTTTTGCATGGTCATGGTTTGCGAAAGGAATTATTCCACAGCTTAAACTCAAGAGAAATGAAGGATCAAGCTCACAATGTGTGTAAAGAGGTGAACCTTTTTGAGTATTGTGAAAAAGGTTCTTAACCCCCCATGATGTGTGGAAATCTTCTTCCTCTTTTGTATTGTGAAAGAGGTACTTAACACCCCATGCTGTGTAGCAATCTTCTTCCTCTTCGGTCCCGATGAGCTCGATAATTCCGTTGTCCAAAAGACTTTGAAAGGAATAATCTCCTCCTTTCAGTAGTTTAATCTTCTTTAAATTCTCAATGCATAAAAGAGGCCGCATAAGCCTTCCAGCATCAGAGAATACACGCACTTCTGCATTCTTATCGTCCCTTATAATCTCCACCTACAAAAATAACCAAAAAAAGATTGAGAATTTCATGCTACACAGAAATAAGATGGAGAGAGTGAATGAGAACCTGATGATGCACTTCTTTTCTACGCCTTTTGCTTCTAATATCATCAACAAGTGAAGCAGCGTCATCACATATTCCGACCCAGTCTCCATTGACAAAAACTTTGTAATTTCTACCAAGTGAAATTGGAGTGCTGTCAACCAGTTCTTTCATTCCAGAATCTAATAATATATCAAGCAGATTTACTTGAATGTTTGTGCTCACAAGACCAGCACTTGACAAATTTTTTACCAACCCACAATTCTCTCCATCTGGAGTGGTCATATAACAGACTTTCCCCCAATGTGAAGGATGCCTGCATCCACCAATAAATATCACGAAAAGTTCCCTTAAATTCATATAGTATTAACATATAGGGGTTATTGCATAGAAATGTTAAGGAATGTTCACCTTATTCTATTTTGGGTTACACACTTTCGTAAAAATGCTCCAACTTTCAAAAATATTAAAAAAGGTTCGTAACTTTCAAAAGAAATTCATGTAGCCTAATTTGACTGCAGTTAAAATGTCAAAAGATGACGTAACTGCTGACATGTTGGTAACTTTGACCATGTAGACTTTTTCCTGACATGGCAATGACGTGGCGCTTGGAAGACCACTTACAAGATTACCTTCAATGAAAACTTCCATAAAGTTTGTTTCTTTTTATGCAATAATGAGTAGCCCCCAACATATAAACCGGAAATTGAAAATACAAGTGGCAAACAAAAGGTTAAGAGAAGTTACTATATTTACTTACGGATATCTAGCATCACCAACCCGCCCTGTATACTGAACCTGTTGACGTGTTCTCCTCATATCAGCCATCATCTGCAAAGGGTTTGCCCTTCTAAGATGGGCCACCACACCAGATATTCTTTCCATACGCTTATAAGGATGTACCCAAGCACCAGTAGAAAACGCCCTTGAAAGACCGTTAGTAACAACAGATGCGTCCAAGTAATGCTCGATTGGGTGCAAAGGGCGTTCTCCCCAAAGATCTCTTTGCAAAGCCTTTGTCATCCGCCTAACAGCATGTTTTAAGTGAACCCTCACTTCTCTCTCAAGTAACTCGCCTGCTAATTCCACCCTCTTGCTTCTGAAACTATCTCTATCATCAACTTTCCTACAACCCGTATAAGCTTCCAACAGACATTTCACCATATAACCCAAAAACCTAGCTTTCTGGTTAAACCCATGAAGATTGGGAAACAACATGTCTTCTAGGCAGTCTTTCAAGGTTTCTTTAGGTGTATAGGTCCATTTTTGTTTAAGTGCATCTGTAAGAATATTAAAAGCCTTCCCTTGTTTTCTAAAGTCCTTTGACTTCTGGTCAGCATCGTAAATTGATGCAAGAAGGGTATTGAGTACGGTATTATCTTTAGAATCAGCATCAATTAAATCAATTACTTCTTTGTCTGAGGTTACTCCAAGAGCAAAGAATAACATCCATATAGGAATCTCAACTGAGTTAAACAAAAACACTGTAATCACTTTTCCTCCACCTCTAATATGAGTGTCAATTAGTTTCACGTAAACCCTTTCCTTTCCGATAACTGCACGGTATTTGACCGTCCAGATTGGACTGTTGACCAACCAAAGTCTCTTCAAACAAGTTCTCTCTTGGGCAATAAAGGTCTGTACAAATACCACAGAAGATATATCAAGTGCTCCAATAAATGGATCAAATGATCCTAAAGTTATATATGAAATATATGAACTATCACCAATATTTTTGAAGAAATACAATGAAAGGCTCCTGTGTGCCATTCATGGAATCACTTTGTATAGTTCTTTGGAATCTAAGTTGAATTTCAAGTAGGGAGAAAGGGAGGTGGGAAGATAGAATTTTAGATTTGCTTGCCAAACTTATTTTAAAATGATAACATAAAAGAGGGATGTAATATTGACACGTGTAGTTACCTTCTCAGCTCCCTTGATTAAGAAATACCCTCCCTGGTCAAACTCACAATCGCCTTTTTTCGAATCACTCATCCAGCACAAGTCAGACTTGACCATCACAGGCAACCTACCAATTGTGATATCTCTATTATCTTCCAATAAAACCTTCTTTGAAACATGCTCTTTACCAGATTCCAAGAGCTCGCTTTTATCCGTATCTTGAGTATATACCTACGTGACCACAGAACCAGGAAATGTAATTAAAACTATAATTATTTGAAACAAGAATACTTGGACCGCAGAGCTGCTATACGAGTTCACATCAAAACGCTGGATGGAAAAGTATAAGAATCTTGGTGTTGATAATATGAACAAAAGCAACTCAAAAAAGGTAAGAACGATAGCAGCAGTTCTTTACTTCTTTAGCTGTAATATCCTCATTGTTACGGAAAAATAACATAAAAGGCACATGATCTTTTGCATTTTTAAATAGTTCATATAAATAAGCAGTATTCACATATCCTTTATACAAAAACCATATGTTTGTTACATATGATTGCTTAGTCTCTTGATTTCCTTTTCAAATAAATGGCCCGATAGCTACACCAGAATTATATTACCAACTCGACAAAGGTATGCATAGAGCAATCCACTCATGCTCAGCAACCACGGAATCTATCAAAGTTTATCAGGTTTGTCAGCGTCTATCATATGACTATATGAGAGACGTGTTCAACTTTTACCACAAGTAATTATGTGCGGATATTAAAAATTAAACATCATAGACCTGTAACTTAAAACTAGCCTAACAACAATAGACCTGCAACTAAAAACTAGCCAAGAACAATTGTGTAGAGTAAACGAATGGCCTGCTAACCTGAAATTGAATCTGAACACTCATCCTGGATGAATAGGTAATGTTTTGAAGGCGAGCATGTTTGGGCCAGAGGATGAGGTACTCTGTACCACTTTCCGTTGAGAAGTTCTCACCTGCCCAAAACTTTGGCCTCTCGAGGGTCACCTTTCCAAGCTTGATTGAGGCGTATCTTCGTTCGGTTTCATTTCCTGAGGGATCATATCCGGGCTGAACATTGATCTCACCCAAGGAATTAAAGACATTTTGAATTCCATATTTTAGAAAGTCGTTGTAAGAGTTAATCTGGTGGCTTATAAGACCATACTGTCTGAAAAAAGATGCAGATGCTTTTCTACAAAAATCCTCTAAAACCTCTTCACTCAGATCCGCTGTTAGTTTTGATCCCATTAGAGCTTTATTCTTACAAGATGTATCTATCTGCATTGATATTAACAGATTCCAACAGAAACCTCTTCACTACCAGAAGATGCTGATGCACCCTCGGCCTCTTAATCTGTGGGAAGAAATTACACATTGAAGGTGGTAAATAGGGAAGAGAAGAAACAGCATGATTCGTTTAATAATGGTAAAAAGGTTAAAAAGTCTACATGTGATATTGTCTTCTGATTCAAAGTTTTGGAGACTTCAAGCTACAGTTCAACAAACAGAGTTTAGATGCCACTTTTTTGTGTAACCAAAATTTGTATAATGTTACTTCATTTACATGGTTCAATTGCAGCAACTTGGAAGAAACATGGGGAATTAATTAGAATAGTATTTTTAACAATTGGATGCTAATGAGGAATGATGCTCCAAACATAGAGAAATATGAAAGCGAATGATTCAGCCTTTCTACAATACATTTGTGGTTCGGTTGAAAGAAATTTTTCAGGACTACACCAAGGGGCAAGGGTTGTGCAAACTATCTTATCTTTTAATTGACTTTTTGCGAGACTAATCACAGACGGGTTTAATCATTAAAATATGTGTGTGGATGGAACTCAGCACAAGATGGTAAGTTCACACAGGTTTTAGATGATAAGCTATATGTATTTATATATATGGCAATTTGCAAAGCTGCAATAACAAAATTCATAAAAACACTTGTATCTGAGCTGGGTAATTTTCCCATCTGCATTGACATCCACTACAGGTAAAATGATAGCAACTTTCCTCTTAAGTATCAACTATACACCATCTCTTCCAACAAGATACATATGGGTCTTTTTATCCTAGCCTACAACTCTCTATGACACGATTTTTACTAGCAATGTATCATTAATATGTTTCAGTTTTCACTGTACTGAATTATAATGTAGTTATCTGTTCTTTGTGTGCAGAGGAGGTGTAAAAGGTTTTGAGTCTCGTCAAAATTTCAACTATTCCCAGACATTACCTAACAAGAAAAGCAGCACAAAATAGAGGCAAGAAAACAGCCAACGAAGCAGCTAATAATCTTTTGCTACTCTAATCACCTCCGCCATAGCAATCCAAACAATGTATTATACTTAATTTGATCGAGTAAAAGTTTGGGTTCAAGCTCTTAATTTCTGCATATGGCAAAGATAATATCAAACATTCAATAGAAAACGAAATATATATTTATTAAAACACAGAAAAAAAAAGCAACTATAATCTTTACAGTTTCAAGCAAAAAAATAAAAAGAAACATATAACGATAACGCATATCAGAATGATTCGCATGCAAGCATTGGGCAGGGCTCAAACAAGAGTCGCTCCGGATCAACGTGAAAACGAAAACGATTTTAGGAAATAGTAAAAATCAGCAATTACTATTACCTGGAGAACCGAGCGATGAACAATGAAACGGTCTTCTAATACATACTAGATACGACAGCCGATTGTCGGAAAAGTATCCGGGAGACTTAGAAAAGATTACCAAACTTAAACGGAAAATGTCGGCAGCTATTCCGACCAATTACAGATAAGTTTCGCGATCATAGGTAGGGTTAAGTCCTGGTGATTGTAAAGGTAAGCAGGGTTTTACAGGGAGACAACAATAGCATGGATTCTAGTAGCGTAAGATCACAACCCCATAGGCTTTGAGTGGAAGCATACAATACTGAACTAACAAGGATTTTGGTTAGGGCTCGTGTACACAATAAGCCCGAGAACCCGGTCCTACGTACGATGATGATACGTACGTCATTTAGATAAGAGTTAATTACATATTTTGTCTATGAGACATGTCACTTATTATATCTTTAGTCTTTGGATTACGTTTATTACGTTAGGCGTCTCTACTTTTTACATTTTGTTACACTGATAATCCTTGATACAACTAAAATGACTAAAATACTCTTATCTTTTCATTTGAAAAGACTATACCATTATTTCAATTTTTTATTATTTTTTCTAATTTAAGTAATTCAATATATTATTAAAATCCATAGAAAATGTAATATTTTATTTATATACCAATGCCACCCTCTCCCCTTTACATTCTCTCTATAATCGCCGGAACCCTACCCCTGCCACTGTGGACCGTCGCTACCTACTACCGCCATCTTGGACCTTCGTCGGAAGTCTACCACCGCCACCCATCACCTCTCCCTTGCATCACCACCCTCAATCCATCGTCTCTCTCTCTCCGGTAAACATCGCCACCCACAACTTTGTTGGAGAAGCACCACAGCATTGTCTGTGTGTGCGACTAGACCACCGCCGCATATGACCACCATCACCCTCTCATCCCTTCTTCTCCAACGCCGCACACCACCTCCTGATGGGTTTTTTTTGCGATTAGGGTTTGTGGTTCTTCACCGCCACACACTACAATCACCCTCAACTCCACCGCCGCATCATCACCAGGTGAGGTTTTCGATTAGGCTTTGTTTCGTCGTGTTCTATCTCTTTCTTTCAGATCTTGTTCTTTATTGGATTTCTTGGTGTGTGTTTCTGGGGGGGGGTTCGATTAGGTTTTCCAGTGGAGGTTTCGATTAGGTTTTGTGTAGCTATCGATTTTCAGATCTTGTTCATTTAATTTCTTGTTGTTCTTGTTCTTCATTCCATTTTCAGACAGTGGTGGTTGGGTGGTTCTTGCAAGTTTAATTGTTTTTGGTGGTCGTTAGTAGATGGTGGTTGGTTGGTGGTGGTAGAGCTGTAGAAGGTGGTTGGTGGTGGTTGAAACTGTTGGTGCTATTGATGGTTTAATTTTGTTGGTGGTGTTGGAGCTAATGGTTGTGGAGGTAAGTGGTGGTGGTTGTTTAATTTTTAGTGGTGGTGGACCTAGTGGTTTTTAAAGTTATTTTATTGATTTATTAATAATATCTAATTAAGAATCAGTTTTTAAATTGAATAAATGTTATAAGAATTAACAAATTAATAATAAAGGGCATTATTCTCTTTTTAAGTGCTCAGTAAGTAGAAAGGGACCAGCAGTGTAACAAAATATAAAAAGTAGGGACGCCTACCGTAATAAACGTAATTTAAGGACTAAGGATGTAATAAGTGACATACCTCATGTACCAAGTATGTAATTAACTATTTAGATAATTTTTAAAATAGAAAGATATATCAATCAATTTCTTTCTTAAAATATGATTTTTTTTTGTGTATTTGATCTTTTTAAACTTCATTTAAATAATTGTATTCTTTGTAAAAATTGTTAAACTATAAAATATTATATTTATCTAGTCCCAGATTAATTTATTTGAAAACTTAAATAGATTAAATATTTTCGAAAATTAACCTTGCCTTTCAATCATAAAAATGTAAGTCAGCGTTTGGTATGGATGATTGAGAGAGGGAATGGAATAAGTCATTCCGTCGTAATGAAAAAAACCTGTTTGTTAAT